>SJXQ01011992.1:168587-208056 GCA_006408695.1 Aepyceros melampus | reverse complement strand
AAAAAAAAAAAAGAATACTGGAGTAGGTTGCCATTTCCTTCTCCAGGGGATATTCATGACCCAGGGATTGAACCCTCATCTCCTGCGTCTCCTGCATTGGCAAGTGGATTCTTTACCACTGAACCACTTGGGAAGCCTCATCTACAGTGGAATCATTTTTTAAAAGATTTTTTTAAACCTCCAGACAATTCTAGCAATTAAAGATGGCTATAATCACATACCAAGAAAACTGAGAATCAAGTTTTGATTTGCCCAAAGGTCACAAGTCATTTTAGCAAACTCAAGTCACTCTCCCAAGGTTTTATTGATTCCCTAGGGAATTTCCTAACAGAATTCCACATCTAATCCTCAGATTCCTATAATGATGAAATTGGTCTGACTTCCTCTGGTAACGTGGTCATTAGGTATTTATTGAAAACTCAGTTGGGTTTAGAAGTCGAGTAGCCACTACAATGAATGGAGGGGAGTGTCAGGGAGGAAGAGTGAGGGAAACCACTGAAGGCACTGGGCTCTGTGCTAATCATCTGCCTTATTGATTATCACAAGTCACAGCAGTCCTGCAACTGGGAACTATTATCTTGACAATCCCCTTGCTCACAATGCCATCACAACTTTAGCACTTTGCCATGTACTCTTCCCTTTACTAGAACATTCTCTTCTCTTCTCATTCACTTAGCTGACCCCTTCTCATTCAGCTCAAATAGTCCCTCCTTCGGGGGTCTTTCCCTGATTACCATACACAAGAAGCATGTTCTCTACCCTCAGCCATAGTCACTCCTCTCCCATTTTCTTCATAGCACTTATCACTACTTGACATCATCTTATCTGTTGACTTTTTCTTTTTTTTTTTTTGTCTCCCTCCATTGTGTTCACTGGGCATGGTGTCTGGCACACAGTAGAGACTCAAATCCTTATTGAATGAATAAAGCTCAAGAAGGTTATCACAACATCAGAACTAACAGTAGTGAGGCAGGAGCCTGAACCCAGCTCTTATTGACTCCCAGATCCATGACGCTCTTCACCCTCAACCTCTCTCCCTGTCTTGCAGCTAGAACTTCCTTCCTGCTACAGACTACTCTTCCAAGGTTTTCTTATCCAGTGACTTTGGTCTATGCCCAACAGAGGCAACGCAACACCTTGAAATGAGCAGAAAGTGAGCTGAAGAATGCCCGGGTAGTGGCGGCTTACAGGACGAATGGGCTTCTCACTTCTTTCTCTTTCAAAGCACAGGCCCTCTATCTTGATCCGTGGACGGGCAAGGTCTACAATCCTAGGAGCTGCAGTAGCAGTCAGGGTGGACGACAAAACCTTGGTTTCAGTCTAGGGGAGAAAGAGCAGATAGTACTATAAGCATCAAACACTAAATACTATCTAGATCATAGTTACAAAGCAGTGTCTGATTGCTGGACCAGACTTCTCAGTAAATTCAACAGAAGAGATGAGAATATTGTGGTAACCCATGGTTATAGCCAAAAGGATCAATTTCCATCCTTCTGAAACTAGGTTGTATAGATTCACACTCAGCTGTTCTGGAACTTACTTTTAAACTAAAGATGGGGAAGAACTGAACAACAACAGTCCTAACAGTTACTATTAAAACAGACTTAGTATGACATTCATAGAGGTAAAAGGACATCCTACAGTGTATCCATCAGAAGTCTTTGGTGGCAAGTAACCTCAGGTACTTGTAATAGTAACTTAACTTATTTTGTGGGCTTGTATTATTTTTAAACTCTTAGAGGATTTAGAATTAATTGTCAAATAGCTAAGAAAATAAAACTCATAGAAATAACACTTTGTCTTCAGAATATGTGCAAAAATTGATGAAATTTGAACAGGGACCGTAGAATAGATGTAGTACTATATCAATGTTAAATTCCTGATCTTGGTAACAGTACTGTAGTTCTAAAAGATAATAGCCTATTGTTAGGAAACACAATAAAGCACTGAGGAAAAGGAGTATACGATGTCTGTAACTAACTTTCAAAAATGATTCAGGGAGGGAGCTCTCTGATGATCTAGTTAGGATTTGGCACCTTCAGTGCCGTGGCCCAGGTATGATTCCTGGTGAGGGAACTGAGATCCCAAAAGCTGTGCAGAGTGGCTGAAAAAGAAAAACATATGAACTGAAAAGTGATTCAGGGAAAAAATTAAATACACACTCACCCCCTACACAGAGGAGAGAGAATGACAAAGCCAATGGACTTTAATTTTTGCAGAGTGTCAGTAAATTTGAAATTACTAAAAAACAAAAAATAAGTGTATATTAAAATGAAAGTAGGCACACGTTTTAAGAGAATTTGGCCTGTAAAAATGATAACATTACAACTGCAATTTGCAGTGTATCATGGAGTAAACTGATTTAGAAGGATAACATTCAGTTGAAATCTTAACTTTATGTCATTCTGAAATAGGCTGGGACCTGGGACCTTTAATTGCAGTGCCTGCACCTTGACAAATGCCCCCTGGAGCAACAGAATACAAAGAAACCATAAGGGGACTAAAATGAACTGCTTATGTGCACAGCCGGGGCAAATTATGAATAAGTAGAAGATACGAAAAGGCCAAAACTCAACTGCCACTTTGAGATGCCAGGAGCAAAAGCAGTGTTCTATGCATAATCCCTGCACACAGCACCACCAAGGGAGGTGGCAGACCACCTAAGCCACCCTTCCTGTCATCCACCTCTGTGCTCAGTCGCTCAGTTGAGTCCAACTCTTTGCAGTCCCATGGTCTGTAGCCTGCCAGGCTCCTCTGTCCATGGGATTCTTCAGGCAAGGATACTGGAGTGGGTTGCTGTTTCCTCCTCCAGGGGATCTTCCCAACCCAGGGATCAAACCTGCCTCTCCCGCACTGGCAGGCAGATTCTTTACCACCGAGCCACCTAGCCATCTGCCCCACCCTCACCCTGTTAAGGTAGCAGCTCACTCCCCTCTCAGGGAGCAAGCAAGGGCACCTGTTACTTGTTTTCCCTCCCCCCTGCTGCAGCATGAGTCCTGATGAAGCCTTGCCTGAATTTTTCATCTGGCCTCTTATCAATTTGTTGATTAAAGAGTCCAAGAACCTGGGCCAGTATCAATTCTTACAACATTAAAAAACTTCAGAAAAAAAAAAAAACACTTCAGGTTCACTATATTTATAAATTTAATGTATTATATTTTAAAATAACTATTGAATATTTGAGGTTTTATTAATGTAGATGGTTGACATAAAGTAACCTAAAAAGAAATCAAATTGAATATATTTAGGCTTCCCAGGTGGTACAGTGGTAAAGAATCTGCCTGCCAATGCAGGAGACACAAGAGATGCAAGTTCAGTCCCTGGGTCGGGAAGATTCCCTGCAGAAGGAAATGGCAACCCATTCCAGTATTCTTACCTGGAAAATTCCATGAACAGAGGAGCCTGGTGGGCTGCAGTCCATGGGGTTGCAAAGAGTCAGATACAACTGAGCAAGTAAGCATGTATAAATATAGTTTAAACTATTTGAATGAATTTAATTAAGTTTGTATATCAAATATTACTTAGGACTCTTAAAAGTTTTTGACAGAAAAACTGCTAGAATTATAAATAGAATAATAAAACTACCAAACTAAACTTAGAAGTCTAAGAAATAGATTTTCTAATTTGAAAATTTAAAAATTGGCTATTAATTACTTAAGAGCATACCTTTGCACAGTTTTTTCTTCATACAAAAATCATGCTCAAGGATACCAAAAGATTCACATCAATGGGTGTGGAAGTTTTTTTCTTAAGGGCCTATAAATTCTTTGCCATTTCTCTCATGGAGAGGTGGGGTTTGCGGCCCTGCTCCCTTGAATTTGGCCAGACTTGTACCTTTGTCAATCAACAGAGTATGCCTGCAGGGACATAATGTGACTTCCAAGGCCAAATTATAAGAAAAACATGGAGCTTGTACCTGATTCTCCTGGAAGGCTCACCCTTGGAACATTACAATTTAGGATATTCCTTCTCAGAATACAGCTGTCATGCTGAGAGAGGTCTAAGCAACATAGAAAGGCCATACAAAGGTGACTCTGTAAATAGTCCCAGCTAAGTTTAACCTTTAAGTCATTCCAGTTGGGGGCACTACAAATAGTTGTTGTAATGGACTGAATCAGAGATCAAATGCGAGCTATCATTTCATGGAGAAAGCAAGGGAGTTCCAGAAAAATATCTGCTTTATTGACTACACTAAAGCCTTTGACTGTGTGGATCACATTAAACTGTGGGAAATTCTTCAAGAGATAGGAATACCAGACCACCTTACCTGTCTCCTGAGAAACCTGTATGTGGGTCAAGAACTGGACATGGAACAACTGACTGGTTCAAAATTGGGAAAGGAGTATGACAAGGCTGTATATTGTTACCCTGCTTATTTAACTTCTATACAGGATATATCATGTGAAATGCCTCGCTGGATGAATCCCAAGCTGGAATCAAGATTGCTAGGAGAAATATCAACACCCTTAGATATGCAGATGAGGCCACTCTAATGGGAGAAAGTGACGGGGAACTAAAGAGCTTCTTGATGAAGGTGAAAGAGGAGAGTGAAAGAAATAGCTAAAAGGCAAACATTTCAAAAATGAAGATCATGGCATCTAGTCCTATCACTTCATGGCAAATAGATAGAGAAAAAGTGGGAACAATGTCACATTTCATTTTCTTGGGCTCTAGAACCACTGCAGATGGTAACTGTAGCCATGAAATTAAAAGGCACTTGCTCCTTGGAAGAAAAGTTACAACAAACCTAGACAGCATATCAAAAAGCAGAGACATTACTTTGCCAACAAAGGTCCATCTAGTCAAAGCTATGGTTTTTCCAGCTGTGAGAGCTGAACCAGAAACAAGATTGATTGCTGAAGCATTGATGTTTTCAAATTGTGGTGCTGGAGAAGACTCGAGACTCCCTTGGACTGCAAGGAGATCAAACCAGTCAATCCTAAAGGAAATCAACTCTGACTATTCATTGAAAGGACTAATGCTGAAGTACTAAATACTTTGGCCACCTCATGCAAAGAGCCGACTCATTGGAAAAGATCCTGATGCTGGGAAAGACTGAAGGCAAAAGGAGAAGGGGGCAGTAGAGGATGGGATGGTCAGATAGCATCACTGACTCAATGGACATGAATCTGAGCAAACTCTAGGAGAAGTCGAGGACAAAGGTGACTGTTTTACTGCAGTCCATGAGGTCGCAAAGAGCGGGACATGACTTAGCAACTGAATAACAACAATGGACTGAATGTTTATATCCACCCCGTCAACACCCCTCCAATCTCCAGCCAAATTCCTATGTTAAAATCCTAACCCCCAGTGCAATGGCACTAGAGGTGGGGGCTTTGATAATTAGGTTTAGATGAGGTCGTGAGGGTGGAACCTCCATAAAGAAATTAGTGTGCTTATGAGAAAAGGGAGGGAGATTAGAACTCTGTTGCTGCTGCTGCTGCTAAGTTGCTTCGGTAGTGTCTGACTCTGTGCGACCCCATAGATGGCAGCCCACTAGGCTCCTCCGTCCCTGGGATTCTCCAGGCAAGAACACTGGAGTGGGTTGCCACTTCCTTCTCCAATGCATGAAAGTGAAAAGTGAAAGTGAAGTTGCTCAGTCGTGTGCGACTCTTAGTGACTCCACGGACTGCCAGGGTCCTCCGCCCATGGCATTTTCCAGGCAAGGGTACTGGAGTGGGTTGCCATTGCCTTCTCCAGAACTCTCTCTGCTTACATACCAAGCATAGGTCATGGGACACATATTGGGAGGATGGATGTTACAACCCAGATGAGAGTCCTCATTAAGAAAAGAATCTAAGGGCACCTTGATCTTAGATTACTCAGCTTCCAGAATTGTAAGAAATGTCTGTTGTTTAAGCCACCCAGTCTATGGTATTTTGTTAACAGCAGGCCAAGCAAGGCAGGTATGGAATTTTCAGTTGATTTCAGCTCCCTACCATTTGAGACACCCAAGCCAATAGCAATCTCCCAGTTGGGGCTCCAGACATCATGGAGCAGAGACAAGTCATACCTGCTTCCCTGTCAGAGCTGCTGACTCATAAAATCCTTGAGTAGAGTGGGCTTCCCTGGTGACTCAGGGGTAAAGAATCTGCCTGCCAACATAGGACACAACTCTGCAACTAGAAAAAGCCTGAGCAGCAGCAAAGACCCAGCACGGCCAAAAATAATAAATTTTAAAAAATTTATTTTAAATCCTTGAGCATAACAAAATAACTTGTTTTACATCACTATGTTTGGGTGTGGTTTGGTATAAAGCAACAGATAACCAAATCAGGCATACTGTTCAGGCATACTGTTCAATTCATACTGTTCCTCTATTCAGGCATATTGTGTTTTGTGGCACTTTGCAAATACTGTCCTTTTTTTTCTTTTTTAACTAAAGGTTTGTGGCAATCTGCATCAAGCAAGTTCATAGGCACCATTCCCCCAACAGCATCTACTCACTTTGAATCTGTGTGTCATATTTGGGTAATTCTCATAAAATTTCAAAATTTTTCATTACTGTTATAGTATGCTGATCTGTGATCAGTGATCTTTGACTTTACTATTGCAAAAAGATTATGACTCACTGAAGGCTCAGATTATGGTTAAAAATTTTTAGCAGTAAAAATTTTTTAATGAAAGTATACACATTGGGTTTTTAGACCTAATGCTATTGCATACTTAATAGACTACAGTAGTATAAACATAACTTTTATATGCTCTGGGAAACAAAAATATTCATGTGGCTTGTCTTATTGCAATATTTGCATTATTGGGGTGGTCTAGAACTGAACCCAAAATATCTCCGAAGTATGCCTATATTAGTTCTAGACTATCTGGAATTTGTTCTCCGAGCAGATTAGATTTAAAGCTATTAATGATCCTATTGCCAGGGGTCAAAAAAAAAAAAAAGACACTGGTAGTCCATGGCATGCACTGACAAAACAGAAAGCAACATTTGGGTAACCAAGCAGCTGCTGACGGAAATCTTTTTAATGAAATAAAGAAGTATATGGGGTTGGTTTATTGCCTCTAAGTGCACTGGAGAAATTGAGAAAAGAATTATCAGCTCAGGGCTTTAAATTCCCACTTGAAGGTGTAGTTAAGAGACTGGAAAAGTTTTTGTAACTTACCCAAAATAAATCCTTATCTCCTATGGTCACAGGACTGAAAATACTGAAAACTAAACTCAAAATCTACTTCTGTTATAGGTGTAGATCAGTGCAAATTGAATTCCAAAACGTATATCATCTCCTATATTAAAGTTAAGGAACTAAAGTTAAGATTGAGAAGGAATTGGACCTTGAAAATTGGAATTGAAACATAAGGGCACATTCTAGTGAAGCTGGGTACCCTTGGGTATCCTGAGCCTTCCTCCCTTGTCTGAAGAGGCGAGACTCTCCTAGACTCAAGAACCTGCAATGGCGACTGAAGCATTTTTCCAGGGAACTGCTGATCTGCCCCTACTCTCTCTCATTTCTCCTAGATCTATGACCAGACCCAAGTCCCAGCTACTATGATAGTCTTCCATAGACTTCTCATCAGCTCCCATAATTTCTTAAGGTTAATCTAACATAATACTCATTGTGAATCTGCTTCTCACATCAAATCCTGACTGATATATTAGGCACAGGGGGGACAGAAAAGTTCATTTGATGAGAGGGGAAAATAAACAGGAAGAAAAGAAAAATACCTACCGAGAAATAAGAGGGAAGACATTACAGTTACAATCAGGTTACAAAGTCTATAGGAACTGTTTCTTTCATGTAGACCCACTTACACTTTTTGGAGGAACATAGTTTGGATTTGTGGCTTTGGCTATTGAGAGTCGCAATATCCGAGGAGAAGGATCAGAGAATTGAAGAGAATCTCTTATTAAGTAATCACTGAAGGGTCTATAGGCAAATGGAACATGAAATATAATCACTGGAAGAACCATAACTCCATTCTTCATTGCTATAATTAACCTCCAATCAATTATATATATATATATTATTTCTATCTCAGGAGCATCCCCAAAATCATTCATGCTCTTTCTATTAGATTGGTGTTTCTCAAAGTTGTTTTACTATGATCCACAGTACTAAGTAAGTGAAGTCACTCAGTTGTGTCCGACTCTTTGTGACCCCGTGGACTGTAGCCTACCAGGCTTCTCCGTCCATGGGATTCTCCAGGCAAGAATACTGGAGTGGGTTACCATTTCCTTCTCCAGGGGATCTTTCCGACTCAGGATCGAACCCGGGTCTCCCACATTGGAGGCAGACGCTTTAACCTCTGGGCCACCAGGGAAGATTTTATGACATAGTATATGTAAATTTGCATATCTGAAACTAAATGATTATGAAATGATGCTTTCCCTAGGCAATATATACTGATTTTAAAATTTCATTTGATTTCATTAAAAAAATAATTGGAATTGATTTCATGATCCACAGATGGGTTGAGACTTGCAGTTTAAAAAACACTTCACTGTCTACCAAAACCTCATATTAAAACCCTGAGATAAAAATTCCAGTCACTATCCAGAGCCTTCTGTGGTATGCTCCTCTGCAGTGCAGTCTGAGAGTACTGGCCATAACTCCCAGCAACCTGGTCGATTATCATAGCGGTTTCCCTATGTATGCCTTTTCCAGAACAGTGATCTGTCAAGCAACAAACCTACAAACATAGTATGGAAAAAGTTTTTCTCAAATAAATACGATTATCCTCTAGGATTAGTCTGTTAGATTTAAAAGCTGAAATACTGTGAGCATATCATAGAATTAACTCTTTTGAAACGTACAATTCAGTGCTTTCTGAATATTCACAAAATTGTACAATCATCACCACTACCTAAATCCAGAATGTTTTCAATGCTCTAAAGAGAAATCCCACAGCTATTAACAGTCCTTCCCCATTACTCCATTTATCATCCCTAGAACTAGTAATCTACTTTCTGTCTCTATGGATTTGCCTATTCTAGAAATTTCAAATAAATGAAATCATACAGATATGTTGCTTATTGTGTGTGGCTTACTCTACTCAGCATATTTTCAAAAATCATGTATCAATTGTCGTTTCTTTTAGGGCTAAATAATATCATATTATATGGACTTGTTATATTTTGTTTATTCATGCATCCACTGATGAACATTTGAGTTGCTTCCACTTTTTGGCTATTTTGGAATGTTGCTGTGAATAACCACGTACAAGTTTTTGTGTGACCATGTTTTCAGTTCTCTTCGGTGCATGCCTAGCAGTAGCGTTGCTGACATATGATAATTCTATGTTTAACATTTTGAGGACCTGGAAAACTATTTTCCACCCAAGCTTCACCATTTGACATTCCCACCAGCAATGTATGAGGGTTTCAATTTCTCCAATACAAGTTATTTTATGTATATTAATTATTATTGACACTCTAGAGATGTGAAGTAGAATCTCATGGTTTTCATGTGCATTTCCAAGATGATTAATGATATTTAGCATTTCTCATGTGCATTTTGGTTTATTGTATATTTTCTCTGGAGAAATGTCTATTCAAGTCCCTTGCTTATTTTTTAAATTGAGTTGTCTTTTTCGTACAATTTTAAGAATTATTTATATATATTCTGAATACTAGTCCCTTATACAATCTGCAAATATTTTCTCCCAATGTATGAGTTGTCTTCTCATTCCCTTGAGAGTGCCCTTTGATGCAAAGAAAGTTTTTACTTTTGATGAAGTCCAATTTATTGTACTTTTTTTGGTCACATGTGTTTCTGGGGTCATATCTAAGAAGCCACTGCTTAGTTACAGAGATATATGCCTACGTTTTCTTCTAAGAGTTTTACAATTTTTGCTCTTATATTTAGGTCTGTGATTCATTTTGAATTAATTTTTATGCTTGGTGTAAAGTAGGGGTTATTTGCAAAGAATGAAGTTGGACCCCTACTTCACACCAAACATACAAGGAATGAAAAGCCCAGTTATGATGGGCCTCCCTGATAGCTCAGTTGGTAAAGAATCCTCCTGCAATGAAGGAGACCCCGGTTCAATTCCTGGGTTGTGAAGATCCCCTGGAGAAGGGATAGGCTACCCACTCTGATATTCTTGGCCTTCACTTGTGGCTTAGCTAATAAAGAATCCACCTGCAATGTGGGAGACCTGGGTTCGATCCCTGGGTTGGGAAGATCCCCTGGAGAAGGGAAAGGCTACCCACTCCAGTATTCTGGCCTAGAAAATTCCAGACTGTATAGTCCATGGGGTCGCAAAGAGTCAGACATGACTGAGCGACTTAAAAAAAAAAAAATCATTACCATAGCACCATTTGTTTAAACGACTATTGTTCTTCAATTAAATTTTCCTGGCATCCTTGTCAAAAATCAATTGACATAAACATAAAGGTTTATTTCTCGACTCTCAGTTCTTTTCCATTGATGTGTATGTCTTTTGATCTTTCCATTGATCTATATCTTTATGCCAGTAACACACTGTTTTGAGTATTGCAGATTTTTAGCAAGTTTTCAAATCAGAAGCTGTAAGTCTTACAACTTTGCTCTTCTTTTTCAAGACTGTTTATTTGCTACTCTAGGTTTCTTGCATTTATATATGAGTTTTAGAATCACCTTATCAATTTCTAGGACTTCCCTGGTAGCTTAGAAGGTAAAGCGTCTGCCTACAATGAGGGAGACCCAGGTTCAATCCCTTGGTCGGGAAGATCCTCTGGAGAAGGAAATGGCAACCCACTCCAGTACTCTTGCCTGGAAAATCCCATGAGGAACATGGTAGGCGCCTACAGTCCATGGGGTCGAAAAAGATAGCTAGAATTTTAATAGGTATTGAATTGAATCTGTAGATCAACTTGATGAAAATTGTCATCATAACAAAATCAAGACTTCCAATCTATGAACAAAGAATGTCTTTTCATGTATTTAAATTTTCTTTCAATAACGTTTGTCATTCTCTGTGGACATATATTATACTTCTTTCATTAAGTTTATTCCTAAGTATTTTGTTTTTATTTTTAATTATAGTAAAATACATACAAAGTAAAATTTACCATTTTAATCATTTTAAAGTGTGTAATACAGTAGTGTTAAATGCATTCACATTGTTGTGAAACCAACCTCCAGAACAATGTTCATCTTGCAGATCTCTAAATCCACTAAATGACTCCTCATTCTTCCCACCACCTAGTCCCTCACAATCACCATCCTACTTTCTGTATAGGAATCTGACTCAGTTAGTACTGTGTTTAAGTGGAGTCATACAGTGTTTGTGCATGTGATTGGCATATTTCATTTAGCATAATATCCTCAAGGTTCATCCCTGTTGACCATGTGTCAGAATTTCCTTCCTTTTCAAGGCTGAGCAATATTCCATTGCATGTATTATTATTCCATTGCATGTATCGTTTCTGTATATTGATCTTAGATTCTGTGCCTCCTTGAATTCATTTATTCAACCCACTCCAGTATTCTGGCCTGGGAAATCCCATGGACGGAGGAGGTGAGCTACAGTTCATGGGATCGTGCATCAAACACAACTTAGTGACTACACTGATATTTTTACATGGATTCCTGAGATTTTCTATATATAAGATCATGTCACATATGAGAAGAGAGAGTTTTACTTCTTCCTTTCCAACCTGAATATCTTTTATTTCTTTTTCTTGCCTCATTGCTCTGACTTCAATCTGTAGTATGATGTTGAATGGCAGCTTCCCTGGCAGCTCAGTGGTAAAGAACCCATCTACCAATGCAGGAAACATGGGTTTGATCCCTAGATTGGGAAGATACCCTGGAGTAGGAAATGGCAAACCACTCTTGCCTGGTAAATCCCAGGGCCAGATGAATCCTAGCAGACTACAGTCCATGGAGCTGCAAAAGAGTCGGACACAACTTAGTGACTGAGCATGTGCACATGATGTTGAATAAAAATGGTAAGAGCTGATGTTCTTGTCTTACTCCTGATCTCAGGATAAAAGCATCCAATCTTTCACCATTGATTATGATGTTAGCTGTGGGTTTTTGTAGATGCCCTTTATCAATTTGAAGAAATTCACTTTGATACCTAGTTTGGTGAGTATGATGTGTGTTAAATTTTAAGTTCTTTTTTTGAGTCTATTCAGGTGTTCATGCTCAGTTCAGTTCAGTTCAGTTGCTCAGTCATGTCCGACTCTTTGCGACTCCATGGACTCCAACATGCCAGGCTCCCTGTACATTACTGGAGCTTGCTCAAACTCATGTCCATCAAGTCGGTGATGCCATCCAGTCATCTCATCTTCTGTCGTCCCCTTCTCCTCCTGCCTTTAATCTTTCCTAGCATCAGGATCTTTTCCAGTGAATCAGTTCCTCCATCAGGTGGCCAAAGTATTGGAGTTTCAGCTTTAGCATCAGTCCTTCCAATGAATATTCAGGACTGATTTCCTTTAGGATTGACTGGTTTGATCTCCATGTAGTCCAAGGGACTCTCAAGGGTCTTCTCCAACATCACAGTTCAAAAACATCAATTCTTCAGCATTCAGCTTTCTTTATAGTCCAGTTCTCACATCCATACGTGACTACTGGAAAAACCATAGCTTGGACTAGATGGACCTTTGTTGGCAAAGTAATGTCTCTGCTTCTTGATATGCTGTCTAGGTTGGTCATAGCTTTTCTTCCAAGGAGCAAGCGTCTTTTAATTTCAAGGCTGCAGTCACTATCTGCAGTGATTTTGGAGCCCAAGAAAAGAAAGTGTCAGTTTCCATTGTTTTCCCATCTATTTGCCATGAAGTGATGGGACTAGATGCCATGACCTTAGTTTTTTGAATGTTGAGTTTTAGGCCAGCTTTTTCACTCTCCTCTTTCAACGTGACTACTGGAAAAACCATAGCTTGGACTAGATGGACCTTTGTTGGCAAAGTAATGTCTCTGCTTCTTGATATGCTGTCTAGGTTGGTCATAGCTTTTCTTCCAAGGAGCAAGCGTCTTTTAATTTCAAGGCTGCAGTCACTATCTGCAGTGATTTTGGAGCCCAAGAAAAGAAAGTGTCAGTTTCCATTGTTTTCCCATCTATTTGCCATGAAGTGATGGGACTAGATGCCATGACCTTAGTTTTTTGAATGTTGAGTTTTAGGCCAGCTTTTTCACTCTCCTCTTTCACTTTCATCAGGAAGCTCTTTAGATCCTCTTCACTTTATGCCATTAGGGTGGTATCATCTGTATATTTGAAATTATTGATATTTCTCCCAGCAATCTTGATTCCAGTTTGTGCTTCATCCAGCCCAGCATTCTGCATGATGTATTCTGCATATAAGTTAAATAAGCAGGGTTACAATATGCAACCTTGATGTACTCCTTTCACAATTTGGAACCAATCTGTTCCATGTCTGGTTCTTGACCTGTATACAGATTTCTTAGGAGGCAGATAAGTGGTCTGGTATTCCCATCTCCTAAAGAAGGTTTTTTGTTCTATTTGGTGTACTACCAAA
This sequence comes from Aepyceros melampus, assembly GCA_006408695.1. Lineage (NCBI taxonomy): Eukaryota > Metazoa > Chordata > Mammalia > Artiodactyla > Bovidae > Aepyceros > Aepyceros melampus. Next base: position 194,639 of record SJXQ01011992.1, on the reverse strand, counting down.
TAGACTGATTTCAGAATGCTGAACTCAATATATTCTTGCATTCCTGGAATAAATCCAACTTTGTCATGGTATATAATTGTTTTTATATGTTAGATTTGTTTTCCCAGTATTCTGATATGGACTGCTGCATGTATATTTTGACTTGGTTTGGTAGTATTTTGGTATGAACTGTTACATATATACTCATAAGAGATATCATCTCTCATTTTGTTCTCTTGTAATGACCTTTCCTGGTTTTGGTGCCAGGAATAATATGGATCTCATGACCTAGTTTTTGGAGGAAACTGAAGGATTGGTGTTAGTTCTTCTCTACACATATCATAAGTTTATCATTGAAGGCATCTGTTCCTGAGCTGTTTATAGGAAGTTTTTAAAAATTATTAATTAAATCTCTTTACTTATTATGAGTCTTTTGAGATTTTCTATTATTTAGTAAGTTTCAGTAGTTTGTCTTCCTAGGAATTTGTCCATTTCATTTATGTTATCTAATCTGTTGACCTTATAATTGCTCAGAGTAATCTCTTATAATCCTTTTTTATCTCTATAAGGTCAATAGTAGTAACTCTTCTTTTGCATATTATTCTTTAGAAAGGTCCCTTCTTTCTCTCATGGTGGTTTAGTTGCTAAGTTGTGTCTGCTTCTTTGCAACCCCGTGGACCATAGCCCACCAGGCTCCTCTGTCCTTGGGATTTTTCAGGCAAGAATACTGGAGTGGGTTGCCATTTTCTTCTCCAGGGGATCTTCCCCACCCAGGGATTGAACTTGGGTCTCCTGCATTGCAAGTGGATTCTTTGCCAACTGAGCCACCAGGGAAGCTCCTTTCTTTCATGATTTTAGTAACTTGAATCTTTCTGTCTTGTTAAGTCTAGCCAAAGATTTTTTGTCATTGTTGTTGATCTTTTCAAAGAGCCAGTGTTTGATTTTGTTGATTTTTCTCCATCTCCCTGTTCCTATTTGTTTCTACTCTGATCTTTATTATTTCCTTCTAACTGCTACTTTTGAATTAGCTTGATTTTCATTTGTAATTTTTTAAGATGGAAGGTTAAGTTATGGTTTTCAATCTTTTATTTTTTAGTGTAGGCATTTATAGCTAAAATTTCCCGCTAATCACTATTTTAGCTATAAGTTGTGGTATATTGTGTTTTGATTTTTATTAATATCAAAGTGATTCATTCTTTGACCCATTGTTTTTGTTTAGGAAGGTATTTAACTTCACATATTTAAATTTTCCCTTCTGCTATTGGTTCCTAATTTCATTTTACTGTGGTCAGAGAAGTGATTTTGTATGAATTCAATTCTTCTCAAATTATTGACATTTGTTTCATGACCTAATATATGATCTACCTAAAGAATATTTCATGTACATTTGAGAAGAATGTGCGTTCTGTTGTTATTGGGTATACTGTCCTATAAATGTCAGTTAGGTATTGTAGGTTAATACGAAACATCAAAAATATCTCAAAAATTGGTGACAGACAAGTATTCTTTTAGTTTATAGATTGAAATCTATGACTACCAAATTTACATGTATATTTTAACTAAATTAACAGATTTTATTGAATAAATTGATAAATAAGCAAATTTTGTGGAGGACCTGGGCCACTTTTGCTGGATTTTATGATGGAAAACGGAGAAGGCAATGGCAACCTACTCCAGTACTCTTGCCTGGAAAATCCTAGGGATGGAGGAGCCTGGAACACTGCAGTCCCTGGGGTCACTGAGGGTCAGACACGACTGAAGTGACTTAGCAGCATGATGGAAAAAGACTCAAGCTGTCCAATTCAACCACTCTTTGAATGCAGGAATCTTTTTTAAAATCCATATAGTAATGCTCAAAATTCTCCAAGCCAGGCTTCAGCAATATGTGAACCGTGAACTTGCAGATGTTCAAGCTGGTTTTAGAAAAGGCAGAGGAACCAGAGATCAAATTGCCAACATCTGCTGGATCATGGAAAAAGCAAGAGAGTTCCAGAAAAACATCTAGTTCTGCTTTCTTGACTATGCCAAAGCCTTTGACTGTGTGGATCACAATAAACTGTGGAAAATTCAAGAGATGGGAATACCAGACCACCTGACCTGCCTCTTGAGAAATCTGTATGCAGGTCAGGAAGCAATAGTTAGAACTGGACATGGAACAACAGACTGGTTCCAAATAGGAAAAGGAGTACGTCAAGGCTACATATTGTCACCTTGCTTATTTAACTTCTATGCAGAGTATATCATGAGAAATGATGGACTGAAAGAAGCACAAGCTGGAATCAAGATTGCTGGGAGAAATATGAATATCCTCAGATATGCAGATGATACCACCCTTATGGCAGAAAGTGAAGAGGAGCTAAAAAGCCTCTTGATGAAAGTGAAAGAGGAGAGTGAAAAAGTTGGCTTAAAGCTCAACATTCAGAAAATAAAGATCATGGCATCTGGTCCCATCACTTCATGGGAAATAGATGGGGAAACAGTAGAAACAGTGTCAGATTTTTATTTTTTGGGGCTCCAAAATCACTGCAGATGGTGACTGCAGCCATGAAATTAAAAAACGCTTACTCCTTGGAAGAAAAGTTATGACCAACTTAGAGAGCATATTGAAAAGCAGAGACATTACTTTTCCAGCAAAGGTCTGTCTAGTCAAGGCTATGGTTTTTCCTGTGGTTATGTATGGATGTGAGAGTTGGACCATGAAGAAAGCTGAGTGCTGAAGAATTGATGCTTTTGAACTGTGGTGTTGGAGAAGACTCTTGAGAGTCGCTTGGACTGCAAGGAGATCCAACCAGTCCATTCTAAAAGAGATCAGCCCTGGGTGTTCTTTGGAAGAAATGATGCTAAAGCTGAAACTCCAGTACTTTAGCCACCTCATGCGAAGAGTTGACTCATTGGAAAAGACTCTGATGCTGGGAGGGACTGGGGGCAGGAGGAAAAGGGGACGACAGAGGATGAGATGGCTGTATGGCATCACCGACTTGATGGACGTGAGTTTGAGTGAACTCTGGGAGTTGGTGATGGACAGGGAGGCCTGGCGTGCTATGATTCATGGGGTCGCAAAGAGTCAGACATGACTGAGCGACTGAACTGAATTGAACTGAAAGTCATCATCCCTGTTTGTGTTTGAACATTTTCAGGGAATTGGGTGGAGATAGCAGTTGATTTCTCCAGATAAACACTTTCCCTACTGAATAGCTATCAGAAAGATTTCTGTACACTTAGGTGACGCTGGTTGCTCTATAAATTCATTGTTCTACTTCAAGTTCTAGAATCAATATTAAGTAACTTTAATTTGATTTTCCCTTCCTCTTTCAGATGCTGACCTTTTAAACACAGCTATCACCTTTTAAACACAGTTATCACTGTTTCTTTGGTGTCTTCTCTGTTAAACATATTATTTCTCCTATTATTCATATAGCACTTTCTAGAAGACTCAACATCTTATTCATTCCCATCTGAATAGTCTCAAATTTATTATCAGTTTCTTAAGGTATAACATCTATGAGTGGACACACACACACCTAATGTGTGCTGACTAAAGTAGTGCACAGTTGTAGTATCACACTCCTGTACGTGAACCTTGTACATATTCCATTAATACAACCTAACATTTTTCCCAATAATCTCATTACAATCATAGTTCTCATGTGGAAGGTATCACCTAAGCTGTCTTTTAAAGTGAAAGTCGCTCAGTCGTGACTAACTTTTTGTGACCCCATGGACCGTAGCCTGCCAGGGTCCTCTGTCTATGGGATTCTCTAGGCCAGAATACCAGAGTAGGTAGCTGTTCCCTTCTCCAGGGATCTTCCCAACCCAGAGATCTTTTAAGGACAAGTAGAAATCCAGCATTTAAAGCAAAAGGAAGAGCATTTATAGTCACAAGGGCATAAAAGAACATGAATTGCAAAAACTTGTAATTTTCATTTGAATATTTTTGAACTGGTTGACAATGGTGAGTATGGTGTGAATTTTAGCTTCACTACAATTTGAGTCAAATGTAATTATTGATGATGATCTTTTGATTACCTAAAATTGTTCAAACTTTTGATTTTTCACTTTGATCCTTTGGAAACCAAGTGGACTTCTATTCTGTGAAATTGCATATACTCAAATAAGAACAACAATATTGTGACAGTCACCAAAGCAGATGAGAATTTATAGAGATTCTCAAGGTACTCTACCTGTCTATTAGGTACCCTCTCTTGAATCTTTTGGGCTGTGCAAGCTTCTGGATCCTTTTAGAAGGTTGGCAAAACAGTGCAGGAGAGGGGATATCCCAGATTACAGACTCTCTACCGCAGCTATAATAATATTGAACCCTGCAAGTTGTAGAAGAGAAAGTGAGTGAAACAGGCATGAATTTGAATGATCAAATCCAAGCAGTCTAATAGTGTAATAGGAGCCCACAAAGAAGTAATAAATTCTATACATTTTCCAACTGATTCTATGAAGACAGCATTACCATAAACAAAGACACTACAAAAGAAAACTATAGATTAATATCTTATGAATATAGATGCAAAGATTCTAAGGTTTTGTTGGAACAAGGCACAATTGTTTACATATGTCTATAGGTGCTTTCTCAGAGTTGCAGCAGACAATTTATGGCCAACTTTACATGTGGCCCCTTCCAGAAAAAGTTTGCTGACTTTTAACTAAATTGTATATTGAAGGAGGTAGAGAAGTGGCTACCTCAATTATCATATAAACCAAACTTCAAATAATGGTTATCTTCCCTATTTTCTTTAACTTCCCTCATGCCGGTACTCATCCTCCCCACACCTTATCATCTTTCCTCAAAGCGCCAACTAGGAAAGTCCAGTCATTCAACAAACATCCAACGACAACAAATTTGCAAAGGGCATCAAAAGTCTTAACAACATTATTACTTTTAGATGCCCTAATTAACTCATTATAACCAAGCCCATAGGTGCTATACAAAATTTGTAGTTTCATGAATAAAATAAGTGTTATATATTGTACTATATATAGTATATAGTATATAACACAATAGAGTTATATATTGTACTTGCGTGTGTGCTGTCACTTCCGTCTTGCCAGCTCTTTGCAACTATGAACTGTAGCCCGTCAGGCTGCTCTGTCCAAGAGATTCTCCAGGCAAGAATACTGGAGTGGGTTGCCATGCCCTTCAGGAGATCTTCTCGACCCAGGGATCGAACCCTCATCTCTTATGTCTCCTGCATTGGCAGCTGGGTTCTTTACCACTAGCACCACCTGGGAAGCCCATCTATGGTACATATCCTTGCATAACACCCTCATTTTATTAAAAAATCAAAATCATGATAAGCCAAGAAACTGTAAGATATAATACAAGTCTGCAGTAGCTAAATATTAGATGTTGCTCTGGAAAAGTTTTACTGTAGCATCAGATTGGAAATGGATATAGAATCCCTAATCTTTAGTAAATTTTGTGTTTCTGAAAACATACAACCTGGTAATACACAAATACTAACCTGTTAGGTACATATCGGTAGGAGACTTCCTTAGGCTGGGCAAGGCTCTCTAATCTTTGGGTCATTTGAGCCTTCATAGCACTCCGGGAAACAGGGCAAATAGGATCTTGATTTCCCCAAAACAGTTTTCTGTTAAAAAGCAGGAAAAAAAATGGTAAGAAAATTCACTGATAATTGACATCTTAGAAATGGCTCTTGGTGGCTTCTCTATTGATTTTACTTCACTTCAAGAACTATCTCTATTATAAAATTTTAGTTTCCAGGCATCAGGAGCTGATAAACTACTTATGGAAGTTAAAACAAGAACAAGGCTGTTTTATCTACTGTCTTAAAAGGTGATGACCAAAAATGAATCTGTTAGAGACAGTTCTGTTTCTGCCATCAAGTAATGGATACTATAATTACAGTAAGATAATCATAAAATGGGCACACCACTTATCCACACTGGGACCTCACCTCGGTGAAGCACTGTGCCAGGTGGTCAGATCTAGTTAACTCCCACAGACCCCGCCTCCAGATACCATCCCACTGGGGCTCGGGATTTCAACATGTAAATTTTGAGGGGACACAAACATTCAGTCTATATCGTCTGATAAAGTGCTAGCTTCAAAAATACAAAGAACTCTTAAAAAAATTCAGCCATAAAAAACAAACAACCCAATTAAAAAGTGGACAAAAGATGTGAATAGACATTTTAAAGAAAATGATACACAGATGGCAAATAAGTATATGTAATATGTTCAACATCATGTCCTTAGGGAACTGCAGATTAAAATAATGGGGTACCTCTGTACATTTATTAAAAGGGCTAAAATACAAAACACTGATAACACCAATGCTGGTGCAGATGTGAAGCAACAGGAACTTTCATTCATTGGTGGTAGGAAGGGTACAGATACTTTGGAAGAGAGTTTTGCAGTTTCTCACAAAGCCAAGATCATAGTCTTACCATATGATCCAGTCATCGTACTCCAAGGTCTTTACCCAAATGAGCTGAAAACCTTTATCTACACAAAAACCTGCATGTGACTATTTACAGCAGGCTTATTCATAATTGCACCAAGTCAGAGGCAACCAACATGTCCTTCAGTAAGTGAATACACTATGGTACATCCAGACTATGGAATATTACTCAATGCTAAAAAGAAATGTACTATTAAGGAAAAGCCATGGAGGAACACTAAAGGCATTTTGCTAAGTGAAAGAAGCCTGTCTGAAAATTTACGTATTGTACCATTCCAACACTACATAAAATTCCAGAAAAGGTAAACTTGTAGATACAGTTAAAAGATTAGTGGTTGCAAGGGGTTTGGAGAGAAGGAAAAGAGGGAGAGGGATCAATAGGTGGAGCACAGGTAATTTTCAGGGCAGTGAAACTATTCTGTAAAATAATATAGTGTGAATACCCAATGTTACGCATTTGTCAAGACTCAGAGAACTGTACAACACAAAAAGTCAACCCTAATGTAAACTATAGGCTTTCGTTAATAATAATGTTCAATATTTGTTCATTAACTGTAACAAATGTACCACACTAATGCAAGTTATTAGACTTCCCTGGTGGCTCAGACAGTAAAGTGTCTGCCTACAATGTGGGAGACCTGGGTTCGATCCCTGGGTCGGGAAGTCCTCTGGAGAAGGAAATGGCAACCCACTCCAGTATTCTTCCTGGAAAATCCCATGGACAGAGGAGCCTGGTAGCCTACAATCCATGGGGTCGCAAAGAGTCGGACACGACTAAGCGACTAAACTGTCACTTTTCAATGCAAGTTAATAATGTTAATAATAGGGGGAACTAGGGGAGGGGGAAAGCAGAGACATTACTTTGCCGACTAAGGTCCGTCTAGTCAAGGCTATGGTTTTTCCTGTGGTCATGTATGGATGTGAGAGTTGGACTGTGAAGAAGGCTGAGCACAGAAGAATTGATGCTTTTGAACTGTGGTGTTGGAGAAGACTCTTGAGAGTCCCTTGGACTGCAAGGAGATCCAACCAGTCCATTCTGAAAGAGATCAGCCCTGGGATTTCTTTGGAAGGAATGATCTTAAAGCTGAAGCTCCAGTACTTTGGCCACCTCATGTGAAGAGTTGACTCATTGGAAAAGACCCTGATGCTGGGAGGGATTGAGGGCAGGAGGAGAAGGGGATGACCAAGGATGAGATGGCTGGATGGCATCACGGACTCAATGGACGTGAGTCTGAGTGAACTCCGGGAGTTGGTGATGGACAGGGAGGCCTGGCGTGCTGCGATTCATGGGGTCCCAAAGAGTCGGACACGACTGAGTGACTGAACTGAACTGAACTTAACTGAGGGGAGGGATGGTAATACAGAAACCTTCTCTGTACTTTAGTTTTTCTGTAAGTCTAAAACTGCTTTAAAAAATAAAATCCATTAATTTAGAAAATAAAAGAGCAATGGATTATCGAAAAAATCAGGCTTTGTTCACGAACCAAAAGAGAAAAGGGGACGTCTTGTGACCAGGAATGGAAAGCCAGTGGGTCCAGCCTGCTGGAGACCCCAGAGAACAGGTATGCTCTCGGTAGAGGCTTAGAGACACAGGACCAGATGTTAGAAGCGGCAAACCTGAACTTGGAGGATGGACACAAGTGTGTCACATGCGTGTAGAATAATGCCCTGAGATAGTAATTCTCAACCTGTCTGCCTGTTAGGATCATCTGGGGAGTCTTTAACACTCCTAAAGTCTAGACCGTGCCCCAGGCCAAGTGAGCCAAGATTTCTGGGGATGGAACACAAGAATCAGTCAGCTTTTAAATTTTCCAGATGACTCCAGTGTGCAGACAAATTTGAGAATTACTGACCTAAGGTTCGCTTTCCATGTGCTGACTCAGCTGAGGGGACAATACTGATTGAGTGGCTCCAGTTGAGCACAGAGGTGCTAGGATGCAGAGTAAGTGGACTGGTAAAAATACTTATTGAATGTAAGGAATAATCACCACAAACAAGACTACATAATATTACCTTACCTATCTGGGGCTCCCCATTGTTTCTTAGGCCTAGCAAGATCTTGAATTCTCTTCCTAGAAAAAGAACTAACAAATACCAGCAGATTAATTCAATGAGGATGCTTAACAAATATGTTTACATTAGATGTAATCAAACAAATCTCATCTGAGGGAGAAATAAAAACCAAGGTTCTATTATACAGGATTTGAAGAGTGCTAAAAAAAACCTAAAAGTATTCAAAAATATTGTGAAACCCAAATTCTCACTTTTAAAATCATTAAAAATATACTATACAATAAAACAAAGATAATAAATGCACAATATAACCAAGACTGTTCTGTCTCCAAAAGAATCCAAGTAAAACATACACGTAATGGCAAAACCCCTCAATTTTCATAGAAAGTAAGTTTGTAAATGCTTGATAGCATTGGATGTTGAAGAGACTGTACAGGAAAATTTCAGACAGAATTTGTGGCTTCAGGTAAACTATGAAATAGGCAAAATATACTTTGGGTACCACTCAACCTCCATCCTGCTCTATTCTGCTCCTTTCCCTGACTATTCAAAATCCACCTATAGCAGACAGTTTGTGGTCCCCACGTATCCACATGTTACTTTACGTTTTCCAGACTCCTTTGCAGCTATTTGAAGCTATGTGACTAATTATGTCTATCCTCAGCTGAAGTTACTGAACAATAATAACAAATCTTTCAAACATGAGATTGTGATGGTGACTTGAGATAACCAAAAGATTCTTCAGCAATTAAATGTTTGAGGTCTGACATGTAATTGATGGACTTCCTAGGTGGCTCAGTGGTAAAGAGTCCATCTGCCAAGGCAGGAGATGCTGGAGACACAGGTTCAATACCTCTGTGGGGAAGAGCTCCCTCTGGAGAAGGAAAAGGCAATCCACTCCAGTATTCCTGCCTGAAAAATCTCATGGACAGAGGAGTCTGGTGGGCTACAGTCCATGGTGTTGCAAAGAGTTGGACATGACTGAGTGACTGAACACACACATATGTAATTGATACAATGCACCCTGCCCCAAGCCATGTCTGCTATTGTCTAGAAATAATGAAGATACTGTCCACTGCCAGGGAAAAAAAAAATACAACCTTACTCAATTAAAAAAAAAAAAAAGATTTTGCTGTCCAAGTACTGTTCGAATCCTGCTATGATGGCCTGAACCAATTTTCCAGAGAGGGTGGCTAGGTGGAGGAAAAAGCAAACTATAGTGCAGACAAAACATCTTCTTATACATGGATCTTTGCAGGCAATTTAGCTCCTGGCTCCATCATCACCTCTAAGCCAGGTTTTTCCTTTCTAACCTTTTCTTCACCACCTAAATAATATTATTTTAATGCATCATTTTATATATAAAATGCATTTTATATATAAAATTTTATATATAAGACTACTACTTTAATTGGAAATGATCTCATTAACACCTGCTAATCCTGTGTGAAGGTCTAACTAATCTCTCCTTTTCATTCACTTATTGTGCATTGTGTCACCATAGCTACGATTTCAACCTACATCTCTTCTTCTTAATGCAGGCTTGCCTTCTCTCTCAAATATTACATTACCTTACAACATCTACTCGTGATCCTGTGCAGAAACAAAAGAATGTGGTGGAAGGATCTGAACACTTGAAGGCAAATTTCTTTTTTAATGAGGATTACTTTGCTGTTCCATATCTTCATTGATAATTAATCTCCTGTAGTTTGCCAATGCTAACAAAATTTTGGAAATTCTTACCTTAGGAGCAGAGCAATAAATATATGTTTATATAGCAACAATTAGGAAACAATTTCATGTCTGAATTGATAGGGTAATTCAAATAATTCTTTCTTTCAGTCAGAATGCTCTTTTATACTTGACAATTTTACTTATCCTAGAGTAGGAAATGGCAACCCACTCCAGTATTCTTGCCTGGAAAATTCCATGGATAGAGGTGCCTGGCGGGCTATAGTCCATGGGGTTGCAAAGAGTTGGACATGACTGAGTGACTGAACACCCATGTATATTTTGCTTATACTAAATATTTCTTTTAAAACCATTAGGTACAGCACATTTGTCTAACAAGGTTATTTAGAGAATTGGGACAGGCACAAAACAAAATTTTCTCACAGAGTCAAACCAAATTAACCAATCAAATGAAAGCAAGAAATAATATAACAACAAAAACACTTAAAGAAACACTCTTCACAGTCTTTTTTTGAGTATAAAAACTTTCCAGATGTAAATGATTTCACTGTCTATTTAGTAATAGGAGAGTCTGCTCACTTGGCATGCATTTATTTGAAATAACTTGGTATTTTAAGTGGATATTCAGTAATACGCAGTAAAGGTTAGTTCTACCAGATTTGCTGCCTGCTGGTGCTACTGCTGCTAAGTCACTTCAGTCGTGTCCGACTCTGTGTGACCCTGTAGACGGCAGCCCACCAGGCTCCCCCGTCCCTGGAATTCTCCAGGCAAGAACACTGGAGTGGGTTGCCATTTCCTTCTCCAATGCATGAAAGTGAAAAGTGAAAGGGAAGTCGCTCAATTGTGTCCGACTCTTCGCGACCTCATGGACTGCAGCCTACCAGGCTCCTCCATCCATGGGATTTTCCAGGCGAGAGTACTGGAGTGGGGTGCCATTGCCTTCTCCAGATTTGCTGCCTAGTCATCTTACAAAAGTGACATGATTACTCTGAATTTCACTTTCTCTCAGAAAATCTAGTTGATTATATCCACTCTATCAACTTCTCAGATTCCTGTGAGAAAATAAAATTTAAACAGCAAAGTAGTACATAAAAATAAGGCAGCAGTATTTAATGCCTAAAAGAGGTGAGGAAAAAACAACTAGAAAATATAGTACTTAGAAAATGCAAACTAAGTCCAACCAATAACAATAAATGTAGATGGTAAACAATAACAATATGAATAATTTCAACTTATTAAAAGAGTGAAAAAATAAAATCTGGTATTATTTACTTCCCATCTATATGAGCCATTGATATGAACCTTTGATATTTTCTCTTGAATGATTTTATTCTACTACCTCTTTTAAATATATCTTAACCAAATCAAGAATAAGCATCTATTTTCAGGAGACACCTAGTTTATACATTGCATGTACACACACACACACACATTTCTTTTTCTTCATAGAGGGCACTTTCTTGAAATTTCATTAGCTACTGAATTTTGCAAGAGGAGACTGAGATACACTAACATGGAGCTTCACAAAATCTGTGACATGAGATGGTCAGTGCAGAATCCCAAGTGCCTTTAGGGACTTAACCTTTAGGTTCAGTCCTATTAAGTGACACACACAGCACTGAGTGACAAGTAAACACTGAGCGAGAATTCTCCTACATCTCTATCTTAACCACTTTATCTCTCTTCTTTTCTTTTCCCAAGGGAATTGCCCCTAGAAAAGGGCCTTATGACAAAGGGAAAGAACAGGAATCTTCTCAAAACCCCTAAGATAAGCTTTCACTTCAAATGCCCCAGATTGAGTGCCCCTTTCAACTAGTAAATTCTGGGAAAATAGTGCTATATCTATACTCTTACCGTTTCCTTACAAAGTCACAAGGACCAGGATCTGCAAAAGGAAAAGGAAAAGCAAAAATAAGATTCAATAAGAATCAAAGATATTCCCGCACATCACAACTAAAAGATTCCACATGCCACAGCTAAAACAGACCAGCATGCTGCAAAGAAGACTGAAGATTCCCCAGCTGCAACTAAGACCCATGGCAGCCAAATAAATAAGTTTTTAAAAAATAAAGATATGATTAAAAATAGCCATTACAAATCTATAAACAAAGGGACCAGGAAAAATAACTATTTGGGGGAAAGGCCAAAGTGGATCAGACAGCAAAGAATCCATCTGCAATGCAGGAAACCTGGGTTTGATTCCTGGGTTGGGAAGATCCCTGGAGAAGGGCATGGCAACCACTCCAGTCTTCTTGCCTGGAGAATCCCCAAGGACAGAGCAGCTTGGCAGACTGCAGTCCATGGAGTCGCAAGCATCAGGCATGACTGAGAGACTACGCACAGCACATCTTGCCAAAGTAAACCAAAAGTAAACAAATAGTTAAATTTTTTCTTTTTAAAAAATTGAATTAGAGTAAAAATAAGAGAATATCTACTTAATGACTGGATTTTAATCTGCATTAAAGGTGATGAAAGATAGAGAGGAAACATACAGATTAAAATATTTAAAACTTAAAATGTGTGTCAAAAAATAAACCTTAGAAAACAAATTGAGAGAAATATGTAGTAACAAAATGATAAAGTCTTAATATCTGAAAAGTATAAAATTACAGATGAATAAGAAAAACACTAAAAAGGTTTCAAAAGTTAAATAGAGAAGTTCAAAGAAGAGGAAGACATATGAAGGGCTAATAAACATAAAAAGTTCAAACCTGCTTGTAATCAAAACAATGCAAATAAAGAATGAGATTAAAGAAAACTATCACCTTAGCAAAAAGTTTTCACAAAGGATAATAATGCTGGAAGGATCAGATGAAGTAAGTACTTCCATGATGCTGATGGATATTTAAATTAGTTCATTTTGTGAAAAATAATTTGGTGTATGAGCCAGCAATACTCACCTTCCTTAACCTAATTAGGAAAACCTAAAATAGAAGTACTTTAGAAGTACTTCAGAGTACTTTCTTTAGTCCTCTAAAGAAGTAACTACAAGTGTGGGCAAAGACTTATGCACAAAAATGTTAATGGTGGTATCTTTAGCAGTAAAAAGCTGGATACACCTGTATTATCCAAAACAGACGAAATGGAAGCAACTAAAATTCATGTTTAGAAGTTCTTTTTTAATGTGGGCAATTATAGGCCTTATCCTAAGGCCTATTACAGTAGACTTCTTTAGGACAAATTGTTCCAGTTTCTCCTGGGGAGTTTCTAACCATATCTGGGAGCTCTGAATTAACATTTCCTACTGTCTGGAGTGTTCAGGGTAAAGGAAAGTGGGTGTGCTCTGACATCAGACAGACATGGCTCAAACCCCAGTTTTGTTACTTACTCAACTGTTCAATCTTGGGCAAATTAAATAATTAAAAATTAAATAATTAAAGCTAAATTTTTTTTCCTTTTTTAAAAATATAAATTTATTTATTTTAATTAGAGGCTAATTAATTTACAATATTATATTGGTTTTGCCATACATCAATATGAATCCACCACGGGTGCACACGTGTTCCCCATCCTGAACCCCTCTCCCAGCTCCCTCCCCGTACCATCCCTCTGTTGAAACATGTATAATACCATATGTGAAATGAATCGCCAGTCTGGGTCCGATGCATGATACAGGATGCTTGGGTCTGGGACACTGGGATGACCCAGAGGAATGCTAAAAATTTTTAAATTAGGATTCTGCTTAACTTTCTATAAGTAAAGAAAAAGTATAAGTAACTATTAAGTTTGAGTAATTGTAAAGTTTAAGTAATTTACTGTTAAGGGTTCCAACTATGAAAAGTAGTATTAATGCAATGAGAAACTAATTGTGAACATGTATTCACATGTATTTTCACTGATTTCTTTATGCCTGTATACCTTCCCCCTCATTTCTAAAAGGACTTGAGATTGCTTATATAAACACATAACAGGATATTACTAAGATGAAAAATTCAGGAAAACAGGTAGAAAAAAGGTGGACGAAGAAGGGAAATAAAAATACAAAATGAAGAATGTAAAATAAAGTCACGTATCATTATATCTGAACATTTTACCACTGAAAGCAAAAGCCATAAACTTTTCCTAATATGAAATCTAAAACTCCTCTTGTGAGGTCTCTCAATGGTTTTATACCACACACATTAAATAAACTATAAGACTTCATAATGAAAAGATGAAGAAAATCTTATTTTCTTAGATTTTTCCTTCTTCAAATTTTATTTTTGATATATATATTACATGAAACCAAGATCAATTTTTAAAAATATGAAGTTTTCAGTAAAGTATCATAATAACTGAATATAAGGCTAGATTTTATTCCCAAAAATTATTTCTCAGAAAAGAGGTTACCTTACATGCAAGTCCTTGTAAGAACTCATCTCAGGAAGCACTTCCTCAGTTACTTTATTTTCCCAACAAAGAAATGGCAAACAAAAACACAGCAGCCTGAAATAATTTCAGTTAATGCTAAAATGGAATAATTATAGAGCTCTCCACACAATTAAGTTTAAATCTGTATTTTACAAAAGAGGGAAGAGGTAAAGAAATTGAAAACAGATTTAATAATATTTTGGTGATATAATTTTATAATCTTAAGCGTTGGATGTTGCTTTAAACAAACATCATTTTAAAAAGCAAAAAGAAAGACAAAACACAAAGAATGAGGTGATTGTATGGCTACAGAATGAATTTTTTAAGAGTTCTGTTACATGAATAGGTTCCTAACAATAGCCAGGAACAGCATCAAACACAGATCCAAAAGGGACCTGTCTTATCCCTAATACTATGAGAGCATCTAGGCAAAAACTGAAACTGGCTGCTGAAATGTGGATAGGAGCTTTATCAAGACGGGATGGAGCCACCTCATCTGAACTCATTTGTCAACCTGAGAATCACCACAAATGGGAGAGCCTGACACTGTGTGTCCCCAACTATAGCACCACCTATGAAAAATTCTTGCTCAAAACAATTTAGTTTCAGTCTAAGCAAGTCTCTCAATCTATATGCTTTGCAAGAAACAGAGGAGCTAAAAGAACAAGTTAAAGATATCACAAAAAACAAATTAAATTCAGAATATGGGATATTTTACCCAATTTTTCTAACAAGTGTGTTTTAAAAAGGGAGAGAGGATTAGAGTTAAAGAGTGACAGAGAAGACCATGTGACCCTTGTTTGAGGACTAATTAGAATGAACCAGCTGTAGAAATACAGTTTTGAGACAACTAATACTGAAAATCAGTCGCTCAGTTGTTCCAACTCTCTGTGACCTCCTGGACTGCAGCCCACCAGGATCCTCTGTCCATGGGACTCTCCAGGCAACTACACTGAAGTGGGTTGCCATTTCCTTCTCCAGGGGATCTTCCCCACCTAGGGATCAAACCTAGGTCTCCTGCATTGCAGGCAGAGACAATTAAGGAGGTTTAAATATTTAATGGATATTAGATGGTATTAAATAATAATTGTAGATTCGAAGTGCAAATAATGACATGATACTTACATTTCTTTAAAAAGGCCTTAGTAATTAGAAAGGCATACAAGATACAATGGGCAAAATGACATGCTGTCTAGTATTTTCTTTAAACAATTTGTCCTACAGGAGGCCCCAAAATGTGTGTGTGTGTGCACGGGTGCACGTGCTCACGCATGTGTGTATAGTAGGAAGGGTTGGCAGGAGAATGCCTAGATGAAACGACTAGCAAAATGATAAATATTAAAACTAGATGGGGGTGTATTATAACATTCTCTATTTTGGGTACATTTGAATATTTCTATAATAAAGCTGTAGAGATAAAAATCATTTTTCTGGAAAAACTGTTAAATTAGTCAAGAGGTAAAGCACCCCACTCCAGTACTCTTGCCTGGAGAATCCCATGGACAGGGGAGCCTGGTGGGCTGTAGTTCATGGGGTTTCAGAGAGTTGGACACGACTGAGCGACTTCACTTTCGCTTTTCACTTTTATGCATTGGAAAAGGAAATGGCAACCCACTCCAGTGTTCTTGCCTGGAGAATCCCAGGGATGGGAAAGCCTGGTGGGCTGCTGTCTTATGGGGTCGCACAGAGTCAGACACGACTGAAGTGACTTAGCAGCAGCAGCAGCAACCATAGTGGTATTAAGCAAGCAAGTGAAAAAGTTGAATAAAACTGTTTTTCTATGAAATATGACATTAGAAATAACTATTCTAAATTATATCATTGATTTTAATGTTATTTTAATTTTATAGGTATAACGACGTTAACACAACTCTAAACAAATGTTTGTCTATATTGTCTTTCTCCCTAAAAGATTATCTATTCAAACTGGCCAGAATTTTTTCTTTCCTTATATTGAAGAATCTATAGTAATCTCACTTTGGCAACACCTTGCTGTATCAAATTAAGCAGTTGTATTAACATCCAGATTCTCAGCATTTACAAGTGTCTGTAGAGAGTGCTTAGTTCACGCATCTCAATTTCACTAGAAAGGAAACACGCCTCTATGACAAGACCAAAAGTAACTTCCAAATTGCTTGCCTCCTAGTTTAGTGCTCTTTCCAATAGCATCAAGCTCCCTCTTCTACTAAGTATGTGCTTGCATTGAAATCCCCAGAATGTGGCTGGAGCCATGATCCAGGCATAGCAGGGTTCAAGCAGCCATATTTCTTTGGGGGCGAGGGCAGGATTGTACACATCCAGTCCATCCTTGGGACACACCTTCCTGAGCATGACTCTAGTAACACTCCCTAAAATATTTCCCAGCTCCTTTTCCCTAGAGATTAACAACAGTACTTCTTTCCCCCATTCTTCTCTCCTAGTGATTCCCACTCTCACTCCAGTCTAGCCACTGAGATATTCTAGGATTTGGATCAAACCAACAGAGCTTTGAATGCTGGTCCCACCACTACACACCCTCAGACAAACTAGCTAGTCTCAGATTCCTCATCTTTAAGCTGAGGACAAAAATACTTTGCAGAGCCTTTTTTCAAGTGGCCAGGAAGATGGCAGACATTCAGACTGGGCATGCCTACGAAACAGAACCGATCATTTTCCAAAATAAGAAGAGGGTCCTGCTTAGAGAAACTGGCAAGCAGACAGTCCCACGGTATAATAAGAACATTGGTCTGGTCTTCAAGACACCAAAGGAGGCCCAAGGGGCACTTATATGCAGAAAAAATGCCCTTTCTTTTCCAATGGTATCATTTCCATCCAAGGTGGATCCTGTTTGTGGCTAAGATGGAGATGCAGGGGACCACCAGCATCACTGAGACTACCCCTACTACCCAAAAGCACCGCTTTGTACCATGAGAATATGTCCATGCACCTTTCCTCCTGCTTTAGGGATGTCAAGATCCTCAACACTGCCACAGTGGGTGAGGGCTGGCCTCTTAACCAAACATGTGCTTCAACGTGGAGGTCGCCAAGGCTGCTGGCACCAAGATGCAATTTCAGAAGTTCTAAGATTGGACCCCTGCCTACTACTCCAAACAAAATAAAGTTATTTTCCCATTCAGGAGAAAAAAAAGGCACTTTGCAGAGTGATACAAGGACTTTCCTGGTGGCCCAGGACTCCGTGCTCTCAATGCAGGGGGCCAGGGTTCGATCCCTGGTCTGGGAACTAGATTCCATATGTGGCAACTAAAGAGCTTGCATGCAGCAATGTTAACTCAGCAGGTTAAGAATCTGCCTGCAATGCAGGAGACACAGGAGATGTGGATTTGATCTCTGGATTGGGAAGATCTCCTGGAGAAGGAAAGGGCAACCCACTCCAGTATGTTTGCCTAGAAAATCCCATGGACAGAGGACCCTGGTGGGTTACAGTCCAAAGACTTGCAAAGAGTTGGACACAACTGAGCGACTACCTTTTACTGTCAGATCATGATGGGCCCTGGAGGAACCTCTTATTCTAAGGCTGACAGGAAGAAGCCCCGAAACGATTCTGAGCAGGATGGTGAAAAGCATCTCCCTTTAAGAGATAATCAGAACCTACTGCTGTACTATGCCCTTTAGACATCTGTATTTTATTCCATTGCACACAAACCACGCTGCTCATGTTGCCACCAAGCCAGCAAGTGGAACGAGCTGGCTTGTGCTCCAAACCATCTTCTGGGGAAGACTGCCATCTGCTGGGAGGAAGCATGATCTTCCCTGATGGGGACTGGGGCACTCTTTACACCGCATTCCTTCCGCGTGTTCTAAGCGTGCGTAACATGAAAAGGATGAAGTACCAAAGTGTAACTGTTCTCCACTTGCCCTCTACCCATGTCTTCTACCCATGCTTGAGCTGCTCAGCTTTCAAGTGTGACCGGGACACCACTGATCTATCAATGAAAGGCAGGGAGCACCTCTCAGAACAGATCTAGGGGGCAAGAGAGAGGCAAGCTGGAGCTTGAGAGGAAGAGGAAATGTGTCTGTGGGGAACAGCTATCATGGTGGCAGGGACTTGGGAAGAGATGTGTCTCAAGAACACTTTATCCTGCTTTGCTCTGTATGAGATGGTATAATTCCCTGGAAGATACTTCAGTAAAACCTACATTACTTCTCAGAGCTTTCTGAAGTAAAATTTGTGCTTGTTTTAGGTCTTAAAATAGTCGAGTTCTATGCTGGGTATGACCATGTAAACAGACATTGGGATGTTCTTTGACATGACAGGTTAAGCCATATAATTGTTACTACTATTCATTCTTCTTTGATCTCTCAGGCACAGCTCCCTCGCATTGTGCTCCCCGCTGCCTTAGCTCTGGGTCATGTGGGCAAGAGATGGGAGAGTATGAGAAAGGCTTTTGCTTGCTGGTGAGAAGGCAGAAGAAGAGGCCAAGCTCTTCTGTCTGATGTAACAACAACAAAAACTGGGACCTCCATGCAAACTAGAGCTCAAAAATATCACCCCCCCCAAGCTGCCTATGAAGCTATGTCTCCTCTCATAACCCTCAGTCTGTACTTTTGTGGTTTTTTCTCTATTTTCAAATATATGCTTCATTTCACTTGATTTTATCTATGTTAAGATAGCATTAGCAACTGAGTAAGCACTGAGAAAGTTGGATTTATAGAATTTAAAAAGACACATGTATCCCAATATTCATTGCAGCACTATTTATAATAGACAGGACATGGAAGCAACCTAAATGCCCACTGATAGATGAATGGCTAAGGAAGATGTGGAACATATATACAATGGATTATTACTCAGCCATAAAAAGGAATGAAATTGGGTCATTTGTAGTGATTCAAAGAGAACATTTTTGATAGAGTGATCTGGTACATATTTACAGGAGATGACAAATACTTAAGAGAAGAGCAAGCTGACAGAGGAAAAAGCAAGTGAAATGACTGAGTTAGGAGCAAGGAGGCCCATGTGGCTGGAGAGCAGAGACAGTGGGGAGAGCGGTGGGACAGGAGGCTGGAGAGACAGTCAGATCAGGCCTTGTAGGCCTGCTTAGGACTTTCAACTACAAACTCTGTGACATGAGAACCTCTCTGGAGAGCTGAGAGCAGAAAAATTGTGTATAATTTATGTTCTCAGGGATCCCTGTGACTGCTACATGAAGCATGAACTGGTGGGAATAGAGTGGGGGATGCGTGAATGGGGCAAGAGTGGAAGCTACTGCAGCAGATTAACTAAGAGATGACAGTGGCTTACAAAGGTGGTGAAGGTTTGGATGTTAAGAATGGATATTGTCATGACATATTTCAAAATCAGGATTTGCTAATGACTTGGAGGCAAAGTGTAAAGGAAAATCAGGTATCGAGAATGACTCCAGGTTTTTGACCTGAGCACCTGGGTGAATGGATGGTGGTGTCATTTGCTGAAATGGAGGAAGATCAAGTTTGGGGGTAAAAGTAAGAGTTCAGTTATGGATATGTTAAATGTTACATTCCCTGGTGGCTCAGATGGTAAAGCGTCTGCCTGCAATGCGGGAGACCCGGGTTTGATTCCTGGGTCGGGAAGATCCCCTGGAGAAGGAAATGGCAGTCCACTCCAGCACTCTTGCCTGGAAAATCCCATGGACTGAACCTGATAGGCTACAGTCCATAGGGTCGCAAAGAGTCGGACACGACTGAGCAACTTCACTCACTCACTCACTAGATATTCAAGTAGGAATGTTAGAAGACAACTGGTTATAAAATTCTGGAAAGAAAGAATCTGAGGCTGGAGATAATTTGGGAAGTCATCAGCATACAATTAAAGCTAGAACGGATGACACTGCCCAGGGAACAAGGAAAGTCTAAAGAATCTGAGAGCACCGAGCCATCACCCACTTCAACTGAGAGGCTGGGAAGAGACAGATGATCAACAAATGAAACTGAGTCAGGAACAATCGATGAGGTAGGATAATGATGAAGGCAGGAGTATCCAGGAGTCAAATAAAGAAAGACCTCCAAGAAAAAAGGAAGGTATCAAACAAGTAAGATGAGGATGAAGAATCAGTGGTTGAATTTGGCAAGCAGAGGTCATTGTGACCTCAACTAGAGCAACTTCAGCTAAGTAGAGGGGATAAAAGCTTAAGTAGGTTCTTAAGAGAATGGGAAGAGAGAACATGGAAATAATGACTCATAAACAACTATTTTGAGCATCTTTTTTGTCTAAAAAGGAGTAGAGAATAGGAGTGGTACCAGGAAGGATACACAAGGCTAAAGGGAGGTTTGGTTTCTTCAAGCTAGGAGTTATTGCTGCAAGTTCATGGGCTGATAGGAATGATCCAGTTGAGAGTGAAATAAAATGATACAGGAAAGAGAGGAGCAAAGAGCTTAAAGTTAGATGGGATAGGATCTAACATAAAGGTTGAGAGGACGGCCTCTGGTAAGAACAAAGACAGTTTGTCTATTATTAATAAAAGAAAAGCTAGAGTATATACATAGAACCTGGTAGTTGGTAGGTTCCATGTTAGATAATGAATTGATTAGGGAAATGTAGTATGATTGTCAAGCAGCACTGAAAGCACACTTGAAGTTTACAGTCATGGATTTAAAGATCAGTCAACATTGTTGTTTATTTTTTCTTTCTCTCTCTCTCTCTCTTTTTTTTTTTTTTCATCTTTTCAAGTGCAGACAAGAACTGGATTTAAATAAGCAAGAAAGATAGAAGGAGAGACAATGAAGCCAATAGTTGCAAGGAAGTGATTTCATTGGTAGACCATGGACTATAAAGTGAGAAAGGAGAGACAAAAAGACATAAGATAGTGAGTAATGAACAGTTGATAACATCAATGGATTAGAGGTCCCTTTGAAGCTGAAGAATTGAGAGGGTACAAGGAAGAGTAAGTGAACTGGAAAAATGGGAAGTGACTAGAGTGCTTGAAATGGATATTTTGGAATGGTACAGCAATTGACATTATCAAAGGCCAGTGCAGTGGATGTCTAAAATGGGGTGAAAGAACTCGTCATTCAAGGTGAAGAGGCCAAAGAACTATGAAGCCAAGTGGATCACCTATATGGATACTGAAATCTCCATGCATGACAACAGGGTTGGCAGTGGACAGAAAGGCAGTCAACTAGAGCAGTTTCAGTGGAGTGGATAAGAAAGATGCCTGACTACGTGGGCTGAGTAAAGAATTACAGGCAAGAAAAAGGAGTCAGCGAGTACAGACAACTCTTTTGATAAGCTCTGCAATGACTTGCAGAAAAATGCAGAAAAATGGAGCTGATTGAAGGAGGAAGGTCTAAAGAAGATCTGAGGTTAAGGGTTACTTCAAGACAGAAGATTCTAGAGTGTATGTGTATGCTCATAGGTCTGATTCATTAGAAAGGGAGAAATTGATCCTGTAGGAGAGAGGGGAATAACTGCTGGAACAAAGTTCTTCAGGGGACAAGAGTGGACTCCAAAGCACATGTGGAAGATTTGCTTCTCATAGAAAGAGGTGTAAGTCTTTCCTGCAGTATGAGAAGAGACAGAATCCATGGATGCAGATTCAAGTAAGGCAATAGATTAATAGTAAGAAAATAAGGGAGTTAATGACATTGCTTCTATTTTCTCAAGGGTGAGGCAAAGCCTTCAGCTGCTTGGAGTCAAAGATGTGAAGGCTGGAGGAGATGTAAAGAAGACATTTAGACATCTTCTCACAGATTCAGTTCAGTTCAGTTGCTCAGTCGTGTCCGACTCTGTGACCCCTTGAATCACAGCACACCAGGCCTCCCTGTCCATCACCAACTCCTGGAGTTCATTCAGACTCACGTCCATCGAGTCAGTGATGCCATCCAGCCATCTCATCCTCTGTTGTCCCCTTCTCCTCCTGCCCCCAATCCCTCCCAGCATCAGAGTCTTTTCCAATGAGTCAACTCTTCACATGAGGTGGCCAAAGTACTGGAGTTTCAGCTTTAGCATCATTCCTTCCAAAGAATCCCAGGGCTGATCTCCTTCAGAATGGACTGGTTGGATCTCCTTGCAGTCCAAGGGACTCTCAAGAGTCTTCTCCAACACCACAGTTCAAAAGCATCAATTCTTCTGTGCTCAGCCTTCTTCACAGTCCAACTCTCACATCCATACATGACCACAGGAAAAACCATAGCCTTGACTAGACGGACCTTAGTCAGCAAAGTAATGTCTCTGCTTTTGAATATGCTATCTAGGTTGGTCATAACTTTTCTTCCAAGGAGTAAGCGTCTTTTAATTTCATGGCTGCAGTCACCATCTGCAGTGATTTTGGAGCCCCAAAAAACAAAGTCTTACACTGTTTCCCCATCTATTTCCCATGAAGTGATGGGACCGGATGCCATGATCTTCGTTTTCTGAATGTTGAGCTTTAAGCCAACTTTTTCACTCTCCACTTTCACTTTCATCAAGAGGCTGTTTAGTTCCTCTTCACTTTCTGCCATAAGGGTGGTGTCATCTGCATATCTGAGGTTATAGGGGAACTAAGTTGCTAGGTGAATAAAATGGGCTTGCTAGGCAGTGCCAAGTGACCAGCTGAGATCTGTGGTCATGAAACTGAAATAAAAGCAGTCAGTAGGGCTGTGTGATTTTGTACAGGAAGAGTCAGCTGCTCAAGTGTAGGCAGAGGTAGTTGGTTGGGCTTAACCAAGGTTGAGGTTTTCCCAGGAGAAGTACGGTAAATGGCCAGAGAGCCAGTGGGGTGGTGGAAGATGTTGTAAGCAACTGCAATGACAGACCATAGAATCAAGAAAAGTCAAGAAGATAAAGAAAAAGATAAAGAAAAGTCAAGGAGAACATGAGATAAAACATGGTCCACCAAGGGACTGGAAGCCCAGCATGGATAAGGAATTGTTCTCGGTATAGTCATCAATGAGAGGCTGTAAGTGAGCTGGATGTTTATACCCAAAAATCCCATCAGCCCTGTTATCTTGTGAACCTGGTGAAGACTGAGCATATAGTAAACACTTAGTGAATGTACTCTTTGCTAGAAGTCACCAGGTGGAGAGAGGGCAGAAAGAAGAGATTGTTTCATTAACAAGAGTCTCAGTTTCCTATCAAGGCTTCTTTAGGTCCAAAGACAGGGCACGGAAAAGCAGTAGATAAATGACATAA
Source organism: Aepyceros melampus (assembly GCA_006408695.1). Lineage (NCBI taxonomy): Eukaryota > Metazoa > Chordata > Mammalia > Artiodactyla > Bovidae > Aepyceros > Aepyceros melampus. Next base: position 171,083 of record SJXQ01011992.1, on the reverse strand, counting down.
GTATCACCTTCCTTTAAATCAAAATGGGCCCTTGCAGACCAACCTTCCCATTAGAGCCCCCAGGTCTAGATGGAGTTGGGTTGCTCAGTGCCCCGGAGAGACCCCAACACCTACCGCTCAGGGAAGATGGCGGAAGGGGTGGCGGGAGTCTCATGAGCAGAGATGGGGAGACCATCATGGCGGCTCTAGGAAGCAACTCGATTTCTTGAGACTTGTGGGGCTCGCGGGGAACAAGGGGCACCCGGGGCTTTCTGGGCTTGCGGACCTCACGGGGCGCATGGCGCTCGTAGAGTGCATGGGGTTTGAGAGGCTTGTGGGACTCATAGGATTGGTGGAGCTCATAGGGCTTGGAGTGATTGGGGATCTCGTCGGACTCTGCGTACTCCTCGGACTCGCCTCGCTGGTCTTGCTCATCGGCCTCCTCGGAAAACTCCGCCTCCTCAGACTCCTCTAGGGGCTTGTTCACGTCGAATATGCGGACAAGGGGCTTCTGGAGGGCTTCGGAGCGAGCAGATGTTTCTGCCGTGTGGTGCCCAGCGGACAGCCCAGAAGGACTCGAAAACTCTTGGCTCTCCATTGGGGGCCCAGAAGCTCCCGCTGGTTGACTGCCGGACGCCAGTCACCTTCCAGAAGATGGAAGAGGATGCGGGTGGCCGACGCCCAGCCCCAGCGAGCCCAACCCGCTTGCGGCCACCGCCTGGCAAGCCCCGCCCCCTGGGCCCCTCTCTGCGCGTTCTCCGGTTGCCAAGGGGACACGCCAAGCTGCTGGGGCCCACCTGGGCTCCTCCCGGGAGAAATGAGAAGCAGTTGAAAAGGAGAAGAGGGGCGGGCTCCTAATCTGCTGTTTTTGCCTCCTTGAAGTCTGTTTCTGTGGTGTTAAGTCAGAACTGTGGTGTTGAAGACTCTTGAGAGTCCCTTGGACTACAAGAAGATCAAACCAGTTAATCAATCCTAAAGGAAATCAGTTTTGACTATTCATTGGAAGGACTGATGCTGAAGCTGAAGCTCCAATACTTTGGCCACCTGACGCGAAGAACTGACTCATTGGAAAAGACCATGATGCTGGGAAAGATTGAAGGCAAGAGGAGAAGGGGACGAGAGAAGATAAGATGGTTGAATGGCATCACCGACTGGATGGACATGAGTTTGAGCAAGCTCTGGGAGTTTGTGATGGACAGGAAGCCTGGCGTGCTGCAGTCCATGGAGTCGCAGATACGACTAAACTGAAGTCTGTTTCAAAGCACATACACCTGCGCTTAGGATCATTATATCTGCTTAGGGAGTTAACCTCTTTACCATGTAATCCCCCTCTTTAAAAAAAACCCTATATTTTATTTATTATTATTAACTATTATTTTATTTATTATTAACTATTATTTTTCCAGTTTTATTGAGAAATAATTGACAAACATCCCTGCATAAATTTAAAGTGTACAGCATGATAGTTTGATTTGCACATATCGTGAAATGATTACAATAGATTTAGTTAACATCCATCGTCTCATATTGATACAATAAATAGAAAAAAATTCTCCTTGTGATGAAAATTTTGTACCAATTTACAATCCCACCAACAGTACCAAAGATTCCCTTTGCTCTGTATCCAAGGCAGCATTTGTTATCTCATCTTTTTGATGATGGCCATGCTACTAGACTTAAGGGGATCTACTCACTTAACAACTTTTCTGTATATTATTGTTGTTGTTTAGCTGCCAAGTTGTGTCCAACTCTTTACCACCCCATGGACTGCAACATGCCAGGCCTCCCTGTCCTCTGTATATCATACAGCAGTGTAAACTATATAATCATCATGTTGTACGTTCTATCCCTGGTACTAACTTATAACTGGAAGTTTGTATCTTTTGTCCACCTTCCTTGACCCACCCTGCCCTGGGCCACACCCCTCCATCCATGTAACCAAAATCTGATTTCTTTTTAGGAATCTGTGTTTGTTTTGTTTAAATTCCACATATCAGTGAAATCATGTAATATTTGCTTTCTGCTTATTTCGTTTAGCATAATGCTTCGTGGTCCATCCATGTTGCAAATGATAGAATTTCCTTTTTTATGTCTAAATAATACTCTTACCATATGTATGTATGTATAACACATACATATACGCTACAGATTCTTTTATCCATTTGCCCATCAGCAGACACTTAGGTTGTTTCTATGTCTTTGCTATTGTAAATAATGCTGCTAGGAACATGGTGGTACAGATATCTTTTTGAGTTAGTATTTTCATTTGCTTTGGTTATAGTCTCAGCAGTGGTGTTGCTGAATTATATGGTCAGTTCAGTTCAGTTCAGGCACTCATTTGTGTCCAACTCTTTGCGACCCAATGAATCACAGCACTCAAGGCCTCCCTGTCCATCACCAACTCACGGAGTTCACTCAGACTCACGTCCATTGAGTCCGTGATGCCATCCAGCCATCTCATCCTAGGTCGTCCCCTTCTCCTCCTGCCCCCAATCCCTCCCAGCATCAGAGTCTTTT
>SJXQ01011992.1:0-162354 GCA_006408695.1 Aepyceros melampus | reverse complement strand
GTTGGAGAAGATCTTGAGAGTCCCTTGGACTGCAAGGAGATCCAACCAGTCCATTCTGAAGGAGATCAACCCTGGGATTTCTTTGGAAGGAATGATGCTAAAATTGAAGCTCCAGTACTTTGGCCACCTTATGCGAAGAGTTGACTCATTGGAAAAGACCCTAATGCTGGGAGGGACTGGGGGCAGGAGGAGAAGGGGATGACCAAGGATGAGATGGCTGGATGGCATCATGGACTCAATGGACGTGAGTGTGAGTGAACTCCGGGAGTTGGTGATGGACAGGGCGGCCTGGCGTGCTGAGATTCATGGGGTCGCAAAGAGTGGGACACGACTGAGCGACTGAACTGAACTGAAAGGCTGTTTGAATATAAAGATTTTCATCAGAATTATATCAGCATTTATGAGTTATTATCAAAAGAGTATTTTCTGGAACAAAGTTAAGCCGATATAATACCTTAATCAGTTTCCTAACCAGTGAGATCTGCTTCTAGTTTTGTTTTTCCAATTTTGTCTGAATTTTCCTGACTTATTTTTTTAATTAAAAAAAATAACTTAATAATTTATTTACTGTTGGCTATGCTGGGTCTCTGTTGCTGCATGGGCTGTTCTCTAGTTGTGGTGCTTGGGCTTATCGTGGTGGCTTCTTTCATTGCAGAGCACAGGCTGTAGAGCTTGGGCTTCAGTAGTTGCAGTGCAAGAGCTCAGTAATTGCAGCTCCCGGGCTCTAGAGCACAGGTTCAACAGTTGTGGCTTAATGGCTCTGTGACACGTGGGATCTTGCCAGATCAGAGATCAAACCTGTGTCTCCTGCATTGGAAGGCAGATTCTTTTCCACTGAAGAATCAAGGAAGCCCTCCAAGATTATTTTTTATTTGTCTTTACAATAGAAGCTTGATTCATTAATTGGTTTTTGTCCATATAATATTTTACTGACTATAGCATTTGCCAAATGTTAAGTTTTCTTTTGCAAAAATTATTTCTACTGAACAAAAAGTTTTACATCAAATTTGGGGGGATGGAGGGAGTTAGAGAAGGGATCAGGGACAGAAATAGAAAATAGCGTAGCAGGTGAAGAAGGCTGAGAGGCAAGGGACAGGTGGAGGGAAAGAAGATGAGATGGAGAAGTGGGGAAGGCTTAAAAAGGAGGAAAATCCATCCAAAGAAGCAGAGAGGGGAGAGATTAAAATGAGACAAAAAGCATGTGTTTATGCTGCATCTAAGATCGAAACATATTTCTTTGCCTTTCACACATCAAGAATTATTTATGGCAAATAACCTCTGATATTCCCTCTCCTAAATACATATGCAGATTCAGTTACAGTTTTTAAGTCTTCTGCAAAAGTTTAAGCATTTTTACTCTTAACATTGAATTTGTAATTGGCTTTTTGTTTCACAGTGTTCTCCCAAAATTTTAAAATAGTATAATATTGTCATTTTTTCTTGTACCAATATGAACCTATAATTCTTGTAAGTCTGTGAGGTTTTTTCTTCATGTGGTATCATTTCCTTTTCTGGTTCTTCCACTTTATTGCCTATCTGAAACCTGAATTCATTTAGTCTTAGAGCATGTAGTGAATTTTGCAATTGTTTCAATGAATCTAGTAACATGTGGACGATGTCTCAAGTTAAAAGAAATGCCACCAATGGAATTGGAGAGGAAAAAAATAGAAGGGTGTTGAAAGGGAGGAGGGGCTGCTTGTAATGATAAAAGAACACCAGGGATAAATATCAGGTGTATTCCCCACTCACATAATTGTGCCCTAGTAGATGTTATCACTCAAAGAATAACGATAGTAAGATGACTCTTATCACTGCAGATGGTGACTGCAGCCATGAAATTAAAAGACGCTTACTCCTTGGAAGAAAAGTTATGACCAACCTAGATAGCATATTCAAAAGCAGAGACATTACTTTGCCGACTAAGGTCCATCTAGTCAAGGCTATGGTTTTTCCTGTGGTCATGTACGGATGTGAGAGTTGGACTGTGAAGAAGGCTGAGCACTGAAGAATTGATGCTTTTGAACTGTGGTGTTGGAGAAGACTCTTGAGAGTCCCTTGGACTGCAAGGAGATCTAACCAGTCCATTCTGAAGGAGATCAGCTCTGGGATTTCTTTGGAAGGAATGATGCTGAAACTGAAGCTCCAGTACTTTGGCCACCTTATGCGAAGAGTTGACTCATTGGAAAAGACCCTGATGCTGGGAGGGATTGGGGGCAGGAGGAGAAGGGGATGACCGAGATGAGATGGCTGGATGGCATCACTGACTCAATGGACGTGAGTCTGAGTGAACTCCGGGAGCTGGTGATGGACAGGGAGGCCTGGCGTGCTGCGATTCATGGGGTCGCAAAGAGTCGGACATGACTGAGCGACTGAACTGAACTGAACTGAATAACTTGAAACAATGAGTCATCTAAAAGCTTAAGTTACTTTGATCAAGGAGTAATAATCAAGATGACCTTAAACTAGAATGTGTGTTAGCTGCTCAGTTGAGTCCAACTCTTTGTGACCCCAGGGACTGTGTCCCACCAGGCTCTTCTGTCCCTGGAATTCTCCAGGCAAGAATACTGGAGTGGGTTGCTATTCCCTTCTCCAGGGGATCTTCTGGACCCAGGGATTGAACCCAGGTCTCCTGCATTGCAGGCAGATTCTTTACTCTCTGAGAATATACAAACATTTTATTATTAAATCCCAGTAAAAGTTATAAACTTGACACCAAATGGTCCTATTTATTCAATTTGATGAAGAGATATAAACCACAAAGGAAAGTATCGATAAATTGGACTATTAAAAATGAAAACCTGTGTAGTAAAAAGAGAACGATAACAAAGTAAAATGTTAGCAATAGGTTGCTGCTGCTCCTGCTGTGTCGCTTCAGTCATGTCCGACTCTGTGTGACCCCATAGACAGCAGGCCACCAGGCTCCCTCGTCCCTGGGATCTTCCAGGCAAGGGTACTGGAGTGGGGTGCCATTGCCTTCTCCGCAATAGGTTGCTAGAGCAGATATTTGTAATGCATGTAACAGAAATAGGATTATTTTTCCAAAAGATATGAAAGACTCCTACAACTCAAATGAGAAAAGATAAACACCTCAATAGGGATTTGGGGAAAGATATTAAAAGTTAATTCACAGATATGGAAATTTGCTTCAAAGAATGAAACTAATTTGAAACTAATAACCAGTGAACATCTGAAAAAAATGTTCAGGCTCACTAGTAATTAAGGAAATGCAAATTAGAATAATAAGATAAAATTTCATTCTCTGAGACTGGCAAAAATGAAAGCTTGACAAACCAAGTATTAACAAGGGTGTAGAGCTATAAAAACTGTCATATATTGCTGGTAGGAAGAATAAATTGGTTCAATATCTTTGGAAAGCAACTTGGTAATATCTAGTAAAACTGAATATGTGAAAGAAAAGTGAAAGGTGCTCAGTCATGTCTGACTCTTTGCGACCCCAGGGACTATACAGTCCTTGGAATTCTCCAGGTGAGAATACTGGAGTGGGTAGCCTTTCCCTTCTCCAGGGGCTCTTCCCAACCCAGGGATCAAACCCAGGTCTCCTGCATTACAGGTGGATTCTTTACCAGCTGAGCCACAAGGTATAAATCCCCAAACCCAGCAATTCCTCACGCACTAGAGAACTGTTGGTACACATCTATGAAAAGACACATACATCAAGATTCACTATAGAACTCTTTATAACAATGAAGAATTGGAAATAACCCAAATGCTCAACAGGAAAATGGTAAAGTGGTGGTATATTCATGCAATGCAATACTATACAGCTCACTTACATTTACCATGATCTTCTAAATTGTCAGTTTGTGGTACTTAAGATGTTCACTAAAAAAAAACAAAACAAAAAACACCTCCAGCCTTAAAAAAAAAATAATCTGCTGGACTAGCATTTATGCTGGACTTTAGTATAGGCTCCTACTTTTAGATCATCATTATAATGATTTATTTTACTTCCATAAACACTCACTCATAGGAGTGGGAGAAAGGGTAGGAACTGAGCTCTCTTATGACTGATAAGCCTGGCAATTGAGAGAGAGGCTACAGCATTACAAGCACACTTTAGAGATATTGCAAATTTGGTTCCAGACTACTGTGATAAAGTGAATAGCACAATAAAGCGAGTCACATGAATTTTTTTTGTCTCTTGGTACATAGAAAAGTTACTTTAACACTCCGTAATTTATTAAGTGTGTGATAGCATTATGTCTAAAAATATGTGAAGTGACATCACTCAGTCGTGCCCGACTCTTTGCGACCCCGTGGATGTAGCTTACAAGGCTCCTCTGTCCATGGAATTTTCCAGGCAAGAGTACTGGAGTGGGTTGCCATTTCCTTCTCCAGGGGATCTTCCCGACCCAGGGATCAAACCCAGGTCTACCGCATTGCGGGCAGACGCTTTACAGTCTGAGCCACCAGGGAAGCCCAAAAATATGTACATACCTTAATTTAAAAATACCTTATTGCTAAAAAAATGCTAAATCATCATCTGAGCCTTCAGCAAGTCATAATCTTTTTATAATAGTAACATCAAAGGTTGCTGATCAGAGATCATCATAACAAATATAATAATTCTAAAAGTTGAAAATATAGCAAGAATTACCAAAAGGCAACACAAAGACATAAAGTGAGAAAAAGCAGTTGGGAAAATGGCACCTATAGACTTGCTCCATGCAGGGTTGCCACAAACCTTCAATTTGTAAAAATCACAATATCTGCAAAGCACAACAAAGTGAAGTGCGATAAAATTAGGTATGCCTGCACAATGTTATAGATGTTTAATGTTTTTTTTAAATTTCTTTTACTATAGTAAGATACACATAACAAAATTTTCCATATTAGCCATTTTGAAGTGTACAGTTTGGTGTACAGTTAAGTGAATTCACATTATTGCACACCATCTTCAGAACTCTTCAACTTGTAAAACTGACACTATATACCCATTAAACAATAGCTTCCCATTTCTCCCTCCCTCAGCCCTTGGCAACTGCTATATTTTGTGTCTCTGATTTTAACTGCTCTGTGCTTTGTCACTCAGTCGTGTCCGACTCTGCGACCCCATGGACTGCAGCCTGCCAGGCTCCTCTGTCCATGGGGATTCTCCAGGCAAGAATATTGGACTGGATTGCCATGCCCTCCTCCAGGGGATCTTCCCAACCCAGAGACTGAACCCAGGTCTCCCACATTACAGGTGGATTCTTTAACCATCTGAGCCACCAGGGAAGCCCTTAACTGCTCTAGGGGACCTCATAAAAGTGTAATCATACATTATTTGTCCTTTTGTGACTGTTTATTTCACTTAGCATAATGTCCTTAAAGTTCATCCATGGTGTAGCATGTGTCAGAATTTCGTGACACATTTAAGGCTGAATAATATCCACTGTATGTATACACCACATTTTGTTTATCCGTTCATGCGTGGATGGGCACTTGGGTTTCTTCTACCTTTTGGCTACTGGGAATAATTCTACTATGAGCACGGGTGTGCAAACATCTGTTTGAGTTCCTGCTTTCAATTCTATTGGTAATATACCCAGAAGTGGAACTGCTGGACTATATGAAAATTCTATTTTTAATTTTGTAGGGAACTGCCATACTGTTTTTCATAGCGGCTGCACCATTTGACATTTCCACCAACACTGCACAAGGTTTCCATTTCTTCATGAGTGTTTCATACTGTAATGCATGTGTATGAAATTCAGGTCAGGCCAGCTAATCTAAAACTACTTCTGTATACTGACACATAACGTGTGTGTGTGTTAGTCGCTTAGTCATGTCTGACTCTTTGCAACCCCATGGACTGTAGCCTGCCAGGCTCCTCTATTCATGGGATTCTCCAGACAAGAATACTGGAATGGGTTGCCATTCCCTTCTCCAGGGGATCTTCCTGATCCAGGGATCAAACCCAGGTCTCTCAGATTCTTTACTACCTGAGCCACCAGGGAAGTCCATGATACATAGTAAGCACTCAAAGATTTTGTTGAAATCAATTCAACAGTCTGTAAATGTTTATTTAATTAAACTTAACAGATATTTACTGAATTCCTACTATATACAAGATAGTATACTAGGTTTTACATGGGACACAAAGGTGAATGACAGTCTCTGTTCTGAACGAATTTACAGCTGTGGGCTTTCCTGGTGGCTCAGACAGTAAAGAATATGCCTATAATGCGGGAGACCTGGGTTCCATTCCTGGGTTGGGAAGATTGCCTGGAGAATGGAATTGCAATCCACTCCAGTGTTCTTGCCTGGAGAATTCCATTGACATAGGAGCTTGGCAGGCTACAGTCTATGGGGTAGAAAAGTGTTAGACACAGACATGACTGAGCGAGTAACACTTTCATTTTTACTTGGTATCTGTGGGGTGATTGGGTTTCAGGACCCTAGAAGACATCAGAATCTGCTCAAGCCCCTTATATAAAATGGTGCCATTTCTGCAAATAACCTATGCATATCCTCCCATATACTTTAATCATCTCTAGACTACTTATAATATCTAATACAAGGTAAATGCTATGAAAACAGTTGCTCACATGTGGCAAACACGAGTTTTACTTTTTGGAACTTTATGGACTTTCTTTCCCCCCTGATCCATGGCTGGTTGAATCACACAGGTAAGGAGGGCTGATTGTATACTCCAGTAGACCTAATTGTATAAACTGAAATGAACATACAGCATATTATTGAATATTTAGCTCTTAAAAGCAGATGTTTCTTTGGGTCATCTGCAGAGATGTGGTTGGACCTAGAGTCTGTCATATAGAGTAAAGTAAGTCAGAAAGAGAGAAACATCGTATATTAACACATACATGTGGAATTTGGAAAAATGGTACAGATGAATCTATTTCCAAGGCAGGAACAGAGATTCAGAGGGAGAAAATGGACTTGTGGACATAGAGGGGAAAGGAGAGCATGGGATGAACTGGGTGATTAGGACTGACATATATACATTACCAGGCTTTCCAGGTGGCTCATTGGTAAAGAATCTACCTGCCAATGCAGGAAACACAGGTTCAACCCCTGGGTGGGTAAGATCCCCTGGAGAAGGAAATGGCAACCTGCTTCAGTATTCTTGCTTGAGAAATCCCTTCTGAGGAGTCTGGCAGGCTACAACAGTCCATGGCGTAGCACAAAAGTAAGACACGATTTAATGACTAAAGAACAATATACACTACTATGTGCAAAATAGATAGCTAATTGGAACCTGCTATAAAGCACAGGAAGCTCAACTCAGCGCTCTCTGATGACCTAGCAAGGTGGGATAGGGGTTGGGAGGGAGGTCCAAGAGGGAGGCGATATCTGTGTATTAGGACTGATTCACTTCTGTTAGAGAAACTAACACGACATTGTAAAACAATTATACTCCAATTTTAAAAAATCAAAATTTAAAAATAAATTTAAAAGATCAAATTCAAAAAGTAAACATTTCTGTTTACTGCATTAATAAAAAAAAATATTGAGTACACTTTATATTTGCACAGATTTTTACCTGTTTGTTTGCAAACACAACCAGAGGAAGGACTGGGTTTGTTCCAATTAGTTGATGAAGGTATTTCTTGGCTTCAGGTAGTCTTTTGTGATCTGCTGAATCCACCACAAATACCAACAGCAAGCCCTTGGACAGGTACATTTCCCAATAGGAACGGAAAGGTTCACTGCCGCCAACTACAAAGAAAAGCAAAGGAAGAACACACACACACACACACACACACACACACACATACATCTCAGAAGAGTCCATCGAGGCAGGCAGGTAAGGCACATTTTGATAATTTCTGAACACTGGCAGGTCTTCTGATAAAAGACCACTGTGAGACTAGACCCAATTCTGAGAACAAGCAGAGTGACGTTTCTGGGGAAATGATTGGTGGGGGTATTTACCCTCCACAAGTGGTTCATTAAGTTCTGGAACACAAAGGATCAGCATGGTGGTAATTTAGTCACTAAGTCGGGTCCAACTCTTGCGATCTCATGGACTGCCAGGCTCCTCTGTCCATGGGATTTCCCAAGCAAGAATACTGGAGTGGGCTGCCATTTCCTTCTCCAGGGGATCTTTCCAACCCAGGCAGGGATCAAACTCAGGTGTCCTACATTGCCAATTTGTACCACAGTCGATGCCTCTTGATCTGTTATGCAGAGCCAGTTACGACAGTCAGTGCATGTCTATTAGGTACGGATCAGTAAACAGGAGTGGTCTACTGAAAGAATTCAGGGTGATGGGTTAAAACATGTTTCTCTAAAATGTCTTGTGATGTAAATGTCATTGGCTAGCCTCTCTTGCACAACTTTTTTCCTTTGTCAAAACCCCAAATCTAATTTCCTTTCTTTAATCTTGCACTAAAAGTTAATATGTGCTGTGGGTATTCAAGAATACTTGCCTCAGAAAAAAAATGTCTTTGGGTTATTTCATTCTGCCGATACTTCGCAGAAGAAAGTTTCCCAGACACAATGAATTCAGTTTTTATTTTTCTCCTGGGACAGAAATTGACAAACGATGGCCCACAGTCTAACCCTGGCTCACTGGCTGTTTTTGTACAGCCCGAACAAAAAATGGATTTTACATTTTTAAACACAGATGGGGAAACAGTGGAAACAGTGTCAGACTTTGTTTTTTTTTTGGGCTCCAAAATCACTGCAGATGGTGACTGCAGCCATGAAATTAAAAGATGCTTACTCCTTGGAAGAAAAGTGATGACCAACCTAGATAGTATATTCAAAAGCAGAGACATTACTTTGCCGACTAAGGTCTGTCTAGTCAAGGCTACAGTTTTTCCTGTGGTCATGTATGGATGTGAGAGTTGGAGTGTGAAGAAGGCTAAGCGCAGAAGAATTGATGCTTTTGAACTGTGGTGTTGGAGAAGACTCTTGAGAGTTCCTTGGACTGCAAGGAGATCCAACCAGTCCATTCTGAAGGCGATCAGCCCTGGGATTTCTTTGGAAGGAATGATGCTAAAACTGAAACTCCAGTACTTTGGCCACCTCATGAGAAGAGTTGACTCATTGGAAAAGACCCTGATGCTGGGAGGGATTGGGGACAGGAGGAGAAGGGGACGACAGAGGATGAGATGGCTGGATGGCATCACTGACTTGATGGACATGAGTCTGAGTGAACTCCGGGAGTTGGTGATGGACAGGGAGGCCTGGTGTGCTGTGATTCATGGGGTCGCAAAGAGTCAGACACGACTGAGCGACTGAAATGAACTGAACTGAAAACATTTGGAGAAAAAAAGAATACCATTTTGTAACACATGAACATTGTATCACAGTTGGATTTCAGTAAAAGCAAAGTTGTGTGACAACACAGACATGCAGGTTTGTTCACACATTGTCTCTGGGTTGCTTCTGCAGTATTGAGTAGCAGCACAGAGATCATGGGCCACAAAGTCTACGTTATCTACTCTTGAGCCCTTTGCAGAAAAAGTATGCAGACCACTGTTATGGGCACTTAACAAAAACATTTCAAAAACTAATAGGAAAGGGTCTTTATTTGCCTTTCCTTTGTTTTCCTTTGTACAGAGAGCCAGGCTGGTCATTCTTTGAAGTATTTTGTGTTTTAATTTTTAAAAAGAATGTAATCTAAGTAATTCATATCCTTTAACATACGAGCTTAAACAGCCATTCCCATTTTTTTTGCCAACACCATGACATTTCATCTATAATAGCAATTGTTATCTTTTAGTTATTCACTTCTTTTAAAAGAAAATATTAGTTGAGGAGGGTGCAGGACTGGAAAAAAATTATTCATTTACTTATTGTTGGCTGCATCAGGTCTTAGTTGTGGTGTGGGGGATCACCGTTGTGTCATGCAGGCTACACTCCAGCGGTGGAGTGAAGGCCCCACAGCCTAGGCTTAGTAGTCATGGAGCATGGGCTCTGTGTCCCGTGGCATGTGGGATCTTACTTCCCCAACCAGGGATCAAACCCATATCTCCTGTATTGGAAGGTAGATTCTTAACCACTGGACCACCAGGGAAGTCCCTAGATATTAACTCCTAATTTAATGGTAAAATAGTTAGAGAACACAGTTTATATGATGCCTCTTTGAAAACACCATTAAGACTTGCTGTATGGCCCAGGAAGTAGTCTGTGTTTGTTTACTGTTCCATGGGTATTTGAGAAGAATTAGACAATTTTATATTGTTCATTAGATCAAATTGGTTGACTGTGTTCAAACATTATAGACTCTCTGCAGTCTTTTTCTCCTTGATTCCATTAATAATTGACAAACATATGTTGAAACTTCTCACTCCAACAGATCTATTTTCCCCCTTAATTGGAATATTTTCTTTTTTCTTCCTATCTTCCTTTCTTTTCTCTTTCCTTTCCTTCCCACACCCCTGCCCCAACCTCCACCCTTTTTCACTTTTTATATTCTGAGACTCTTTTTCCTAGCCATTATTTCATTAAAAGTATTATTTGTTCTTGAAAAACATCTATTTCTGCTTTACTGACTATGCCAAAGCCTTTGACTGTGTGGATCACAATAAACTGTGGAAAATTCTGAAAGAGATGAGAATACCAGATCACTTAACCTGCCTCTTGAGAAATCTGTATGCAGGTCAGGAAGCAACAGTTAGAACTAGACATGGAACAACAGACTGGTTCCAAATAGGAAAAGGAGTATGTCAAGGCTGTATGTTGTCACCCTGCTTATTTAACTTCTATGCAGAGTACATCATGAGAAATGTTGGACAGGAAGAAACACAAGCTGGAATCAAGATTGCCAGGAGAAATATCAATAACCTCAGATATGCAGATGACACCACCCTTATGGCAGAAAGTGAAGAGGAACTAAAAAGCCTCTTGATGAAAGTGAAAGAAGAGAGTGAAAAAGTTGGCTTAAAGCTCAACATTCAGAAAACGAAGATCATGGCATCTGGTCCCATCACTTCATGGGAAATAGATGGGGAAACAGTGGAAATAGTGTAAGACTTTATTTTTTTGGGCTCCAAAATCACTGCAGATGGTGACTGCAGCCATGAAATTAAAAGACGCTTACTCCTTGGAAGAAAAGTGATGACCAACCTAGATAGTATATTCAAAAGCAGAGACATTACTTTGCCGACGAAGGTCCGTCTAGTCAAGGCTATGGTTTTTCCTGTGGTCATGTATGGATGTGAGAGTTGGACTGTGAAGAAGGCTGAGCACCGAAGAACTGATGCTTTTGAACTGTGGTGTTGGAGAAGACTCTTGAGAGTCCCTTGGACTGCAAGGAGATCCAACCAGTCCATCCTAAAGGAGATCAGTCTTGGTTGTTCATTGGAAGGACTGACGTTGAAGCTACTCCAATACTTTGGCCACCTGATGCGAAGAGCTGACTTATTTGAAAAGACCCTGATGCTGGGAAAGATTGAGGGCAGGAGGAGAAGGGGAAAACAGAGGATGAGATGGCTGGATGGCATCACTGACTCGATGGACTGAGTCTGAGTGAGCTCCAGGTGATGGTGATGGACAGGGAGGCCTGGCGTGCTGTGATTCATAGGGTCGTGAAGAGTCGGACACGACTGAGCAACTGAACTGAACTGAACTGAGGGGCTTCTGGGTTGTGATCTGATTACAAGAGTATATATGTTGTGATCTGGTCATAAGAGGTTTGTGAATATTTGCATTTTTGAGAAGGAAGCACACTATATTTACTTAGATTGGGTTTTTATGAGGGGGTAGTAAGGAGCAGGGAGGCTATTAAAGGAAAGGGTGCTAAAGCCTTCCTCTCAACTCCCTTTTATCACTACCACTGGAAAAAGGAGAAAATAAAAAGAACAGAAAGTGATTTTACCCACATTGCACCCTAGCATTCATCTACATATGCATTCTAAGTCTAGGAAAATTTGACCCAGGGTTTCATTTCATAAGGACCTATCATCCATTTCATATTCATTTTATCATTCATTTCACAAGGACCCATGTGATGTTGACAACATCACATCTGGCTTAAGGTTTGACAATCATGTGGCTATATAAGCTATTAGCTACCCCCAGAACCACGGAGAAAGAGTGCTTACTCTCCAGGAATTCCATCTGGTGGTCCTCAGTGCTGATGCACACTGCATTGAAACCTTGGGTGGGGGCCACACTGCGCTGGACTCGGTTTAAAGCTAGAAAGTGGAGAATACTGGTCTTTCCTGCCCCATCCAGGCCCAGCACTAGGATCTGCTTATTTTTCTCCTGTGAAACAAAAGATAAGGCAATAATATGCTATCAGGGCCTTGTTTTCTTGGCTCTGGGAAGTGTGTTTGCCAATATTTGTGAAATTGTATAAATCTTTGGGAAAAAATTTAATAGGTCTAGAACAAACTGTACTAGTCAGTTTGTATTTTATATAATCACTCATTACTTACATGATATTAACTGCATACCCTCTCTCCATCTTCCAACTCCTGGTCAATCTATCAAATAAATACTTTATATATAACAGGATTGATAGGAGGTGCCATATTTTCGGGCCAATTTGCACACTTCATTTGGCTTCCCTAGTCCGTGTCCACTGGAGACTGCACGAGAATTCAATTTGTTGTTTGGGGTCTTGGGACCCTCTTGGTCCATGTATTGACTCTGCCACTTGGCACGTAAGCATCGAAGGTCTCATATTATTCCTCTGTCTTGTCTCCCCAAATTGAATCATAGATTAAAAGTTCTTAGGGAAGGTTACTCTCTTCTGTACTTTTTAATATAAGTATTATTACATGAAAAGGCAAAGACTATAAAAATTGTTAAACTAGTTAAAATCTCACGCTAAAACCTGATGAACTAGATGTAAACTTTAGGAAGACGTATTCCACCAGCCTTAGAAATTTTTATGACAAGTGTTTGAGGGACAAGAAGGGCAGACTGGTATAAAGAAACAAAGTTCAGAGTGCTCAGAAAGGTGGCTTTTAGCGTACAAACTTCAACGTAAACAGTAATAAATGAGCAACCTAGTCAGACTGTTCACAGGAATTCTATTTCTCAAACAGCTTACTGAAGAGGCTTCTCATATATGGGGGAAAAAAAAAACAAAACAAAACTTGGAAACATCTTCAAGGGCATTGGTTTAAAAATAATAATCTTATGCATTTCTGCTTGAACACTAAATGTTGTCAATAGACATAGACTGCATGCTAAGTCACTTCAGTCATGTCTGACTCTGTGTGACCCTATAGACTGTAGCCCTCCAGGCTCCTCTGTCCATGGGATTCTCCAGGTAAGAATACCGGAGTGGGTTGCCATTTCTTTCTCCAAGGGATCTTCCTGACCCAGGGATCAAACCCAGGTCTCCCACATTGGAGGTAGATTCTTTACTGTCTGAGCCACCAGGGAAGCCTTGGACTTAGACTAGATTTCTTTTAAAAAAAAAAAAAAAGCAATCCTCAACAGCACTGTATGTCTATCCCATGTCCCTCCTGTCTGTAATATAGAAGATCTGTGTAAAAATAAGATGTTTTAAGGTCTGCTGTAATAGAGACTTATATACGGGGAATCATTTTGAAACTTGTCTAGTGAGTAACAGAATTTTTTAAAGTAAATGTTTGTTACTGAAGTGAATTATTGATGGCTCTTAAAGGAAATGGTACTTTCATAGGTGTTTCCTATATCCATCCCCACTTCCTCCCCATTGTCTTCCATCTGCATCTAAATGTCATTCTCAGAGAGTCATGGTAAGGAAAAGGGACTAGATGCTGCTCTAAGGGGATGTCATTGGATGGTTTTAAATGAATGCTTTAAAGCAATGGTGACCAAGAAATGGCTGCAAGATGTAGACTGTGTCCCCTCTTTATCTCCACCAATGGCCTCACACTTGGGCTGCTCCAACATATTTTATCAGTTTCAAGATTTCTTTTTTCACATTTTAACATCTCTGAAATGAGGGCTTTACGATCTATATAGTATGTCATATTTTGGCTGGAAGCATTTTTTTTTTTCCCTTTCTCTGTGGTACCTAAACTAATAGCATCTTGGATCTTATGAATTTTGTGAATAAAAACCATTCTCTACTCCCTTTCCAATCACATCAATGCCACTAACCTGATCCTATTTAGAAATTCTGTAGTCACTGATGCTTTACATTTTGCTTACTTTTTAGTCTAAAACTCAAGCTTCCTCACGTTTATAATCTCTTAAGAAAAGCTGGGGTTACTGTAAACCAAGAGTTCAAACATGAAATTTGATTCAATACCACTGTTCCTTGTTAAAAGTTATTCCTTTAACTATAAGTGAATCTATATAGTCTGTTTTGTGTGTTCAGTCCCAAAGCTGTGTCCAACTCTTTGCAATCCCATGGACTGTAGCACACCAGACTTCCCTGTCCTATCTCCGAGTTTGCTCTAACACTTCCATTGAGTTGGTGATGCTATATAACCATTTAATCCTCTGCTGACTTCTTTTGCCTTCAATCTTTCCCAGCATCAGGGTCTTTTCCAATGAGTCGGCTCTTCACATCAGGTGGCTAAAGTAATGGAGCTTCAGCTTCAGCATCAATCCTTCCAATGAATATTCAGGGTTGATTTCTTTAGGATTGACTGGTTTGATCTTGCAGTCCAAGGGGGTCTTAATTAAAAGTCTTCTCCAACACCAGTTTGAAAGCATCAGTTCTTTGGCTTTTTTACCAGAGATCAAATCTCTGTTAATAATTCGTATTGTTTAGAACGAGAAAACATCTCTGAGCTCAGGAACTCCAGGAGTACAGAGCTAAGTTGAGCCAAATAATGCTTGTTTATTTTCTTCTCCCCCAATTTTTAAATTGTGGCAAAGTACACAACATAAAGGGCTTCCCAGGTGGCGCTAGTAATAAAGGACCCACCAGCCAATGTAGGAGATATAAGAGATGTGGGTTCCATCCCTGGGTTGGGAAGATGCCCTGGAGAAAAGCATGGCAATCCACTCCAGTATTCTTGCCTAGAGAATAGAGGAGCCTGGCGGGACACCATCCATGGGTCACACACAGTTATACACAACACAAAATTTACCATCTTAACCATTTTCAAACCCAGAGTGATATCGAGTCCATTCATAATACCGTGCAACCATCACCACTACCCATAACTATTCATCTTGTAAAACAAACTGTACTCATTAAACTCCTCACCCCCCATCCCCCAACATTCTGCTCTTTGACTCCGGGTTTGAATACACTAGGTAAACCATCTAAGTAGAATCATACGTATCTGTCCTTTTATGACTAAAAGGCTGGTTTCTGAGGTCTCTCAGTTAAACATTTGTGACCCTCTCTTCTGGGTGCTAGTGATCTGAAAACAATGTAAATAATAGTAACCAGAGCGCCCACAGAAAAGGTCCAGGCAGCCCCAAAACACAACTTGCACAAATTTAAGAAACCTACACCTTCTCCTCCGCTCCCTCCACTACACAGAAAACAGAAAAGACTGGGAGAGAGAGAGCACGTGTGGTGAGGATCTGGCGGCTAGTGTTGGGCGCCGGCCAGAGATGGGGCTGGAAAAAAGGCTGTTCCCAGCACCGCTGTGAACATCAGCAAGCTGTCTTCTTCAACACTAGACCTGGACACAGAGTCGGGGTAGGGGTGAGTGGGCGAGCGGCTGGGGAGAAGAGGCTCGCGATGGGTCGTTCGAGCTTGGCATATTCCGATTCCATCCGCGGATACAAAGCCAGCAAACGAGACCGGATTCCTTCCGGCGCGAGCCCACCCGGGGTCTCGCGCGTAACAGAGCCGGCGAAACACTGGACAATGGCCTCGGGTGAGGGTCCGAGGCAGCGGTCTCTTACCAGCGGCGCCAGGGGGATTTTTATCAACGTGCTGTTGTTGTCCTTCTTTTTCTCTTTTTCCTTGAATTGCTCCTTCTCTTTCTCCGTCTCCCGCTCTTGCCTCTTTTCATCCTCATTTATCTTACTTTTCTCCTCCTTCCCGTTTTCCTTTTCCTTAATTTTCTCCTCCTTCCCCCCCTTTTTCTCCTTCCCGTTCTCCTTTTCCTTAATTTTCTCCTCCTTCCCCTTTTCTTTCGCCTTAGGTTTCTCCTCCTTCCCCTTCTCAGTTTTCTCCTTCCGGTTCTTTTCCTTAATTTTCTCCTCCTTTCCCTTTTCTTTCGCCTTAATTTTCTCTTCCTTCCCCTTCTCAGTTTTCTCCTTCACGTTCTTTTGCTTAATTTTCTCCTCCACCCTTTTGTTTTTCTCCTCTCCTTTTTGCTGAATTTTCTCTTTCTCCGGCTCCTTGCCCTTCTCCCTCTTTACTTTCCCCCTCTCCATCCCCACCAGCCGGGTTTCCTTCCCTCCTCCCGCGCGCCCGCGCGCCGGAGCTGCGGGGCGGGACCTCGGCCGGCGAGGTCGCCGCTGTGGGGTCGGCGCCGGGGGAGACGTAGGTCCACGTGGTAACCGCCAGCCCCTCCCACCCCAGCGCCCCGGGCTGCAGCTTGGGCATCTTGCGCTCGCTCGCCAGCCAGCGGGCTGCGCGCAGCAGATTCGCTGAACCGGGGGTGGGAGACAGATTGAAGAGAGTAAGACGTGGGAGCTAGAGAAGAGGCGAGCCCAGGCCAGGGGACATGGGAGACCCGGCCGCGAGAGCTGGCAAAGACCGGTGCAACAAAAAAGCGTCCCCAGGTGTCGCTTCCTTGGAAGCGCGCGACACGGCGAGATGCGCTCGGACTGGGTAGGGTGTCTCAGAAAGGCCTTTCTCGTCCGCCCATCTCAGCGTCTCACTTTCCTGGCCTCCTCCCAGCCCATGTGTCTCCGACCGGAACGCTGGAGACGGCGCCCGAGTCCTGAGAGCCCCAGGCTTTCCTGCCTTCCCCTCGTTGGTAACAAGTCTGGAGGGTGAAGTTGGATCTCTCTCCCCTCCTCACCGGTCCTGTTTTAAGTCCACCAGCAGCGTCTAAAGCCGCTATCCAGGAGGCTTAAGGCAAAAAAGGAATGTGACTTGTTCCCTTATTTTAAACGTTACATTTCGCTTAAAAAATCGCTCTGGATATTAGTCTGCCAGGATCACAGTTACTGGTAAAACCAGGCATTAAAACCACAACTAAATCATGGAAAAAGGAAGAGAGTTCCAGAAAAACATCTATTTCTGCTTTCTTGACTGACTATGCCAAAGCCTTTGACTGTGTGGATCACAATAAACTGGAAAACTGTGAAAGAGATGGGAATACCAGACCACCTGACCTGCCTCTTGAGAAACCTATATGCAGGTCAGGAAGCAACAGTTAGAACTGGACATGGAACAACAGACTGGTTCCAAATAGGAAAAAGGAGTACGTCCGCTGTATGTATGCAGACTATCATAAGAAACGCTGGGCTGGAAGAAGCACAAGCTGGAATCAAGATTGTGGGGAGAAATATCAATAACCTCAGATATGCAGATGACACCACCCTTATGGCAGAAAGTGAAGAGGAACTAAAAAGCCTCTTGATGAAAGTGAAAGAGGAGAGAGAGTGCAAAAGTTGGCTTAAAGCTCAACATTCAGAAAACGAAGATCATGACATCTGGTCTTATCACTTCATGGGAAATAGATGGGGAAACAGTGGAAACAGTGTCAGACTTTATTTTTGGGGGCTCCAAAATCATGGGAGAAATATCAATAACCTCAGATATGCAGATGACACCACCCTTATGGCAGAAAGTGAAGAGGAACTAAAAAGCCTCTTGATGAAAGTGAAAGAGGAGAGAGAGTGCAAAAGTTGGCTTAAAGCTCAACATTCAGAAAACGAAGATCATGACATCTGGTCTTATCACTTCATGGGAAATAGATGGGGAAACAGTGGAAACAGTGTCAGACTTTATTTTTGGGGGCTCCAAAATCATTGCAGATGGTGACTGCAGCCATGAAAGGAAAAGACACTTACTCCTTGGAAGTAAAGTTATGACCAACCTAGATAGCATATTCAAAAGCAGAGACATTACTTTTCCAACAAAAGTCCGTCTAGTCAAGGCTATGGTTTTTCCAGTGGTCATGTATGGATGTGAAAGTTGGACTGTGAAGAAGGCTGAGTGACGAAGAATCGATGCTTCTGAACTGTGGTGTTGGAGAAGACTCTTGAGAGTCCCTTGGACTGCAAGGAGATCCAACCAGTCCATCCTAAAGGAGATTAGTCCTGGGTATTCACTGGAAGGACTGATGCTAAAGCTGAAACTCCAATACTTTGGCTACCTCATGCGAAGAGTTGACTCATTTGAAAAGACTTCGATGCTGGGAGGGATTGGGGGCAGGAGGAGAAGGGGACGACCGAGGATGAGATGGCTGGATGGATCACTGATGTAATGGACATGAGTTTGAGTGAACTCCTGGAGTTGGTGATGGACAGGGAGGCCTGGCATGCTGCAATTCATGAGGTCGCAGAGTCAGACATGACTGAGCGACTGAATTGAACTGAAACAAAACTGTTGTTCCCAATGATTGAATGCGTAGTAAATTAGATACCCACTGGGCTCTGCAAAGGTGGTGTGAGAAGTATACGGATGGTCCTTTTTATTGTTTCGTTCAACTGCACTCTTTAGTGAAGGCAATGATAACCCACTCCAGTATTCTTGCCTGGAGAATCCCATGGATGGAGGAGCCTGGTAGGCTACAGTCCATGGGGTTGCTAAGAGTCGGACACGACTGAGCGACTTCACTTTCATGCACTGGAGAAGGAAATGGTAACCCATTCCAGTGTTCTTGCCTGGAGAGTCCCAGGGACAAAAGAGCCTGTTGGGCTGCTATCTATGGGGTCGCACAGAGTCTGACACAACTGATGCGACTTAGCAGCAGCAGCAGCACTCTTTAGTATGGTCCCCAATCTAATAAAACTATCTTAATGTGGTAAGCCAACTTTCCTTCATCAGATCCAAGTTTCGAACAGGTTTAAAAGAAACAAATGAACAGGTTTCAGAAAGCTTGTTTTTAAAGTTAGCAGTTTCCGAAGTAGTCTTGGAAGTGCCATCCGCTAAGCCAGTGGCATCTGCGCAGTGTGAAGCCTGCCCAACAGAGCTCCTGAGTGATCCTCTTCTTCAAAGGCAATAAAGGTGTCAGCTTTTTTTCCCTCAAAAGCCAAAACTTTTAAAAATGTTTACTCTTCAATTTGGTTATGTACAGGTATCCACATGATGAATTTTCAGTGAAAAATTTGTTCTCTTAATACCTTAGTTTAACTTTCTGGCTTTGCAGGAAGGGGCAAGAGGTAATTTTAGATGCTCAGTTTAAAAAATTCTTAGATGTACTAGCAGGAAGCCTCTGCAAAATGCCAGTACCCCTAAACATCTTAATCCAATCCATACTCACTGCTAGATTCTTTATTTTAAAATGTGCCACAGTGAATGGATGTATCCACATTGGTTTTTTATAAATGTACACACACACACACATATATACACAAAGTATATATGTCATGAGTTAAAGACCTGTCCAAAAGAAGAAATAATTACTAGGAAGTTAACATAGGTGTTTACACTTCATTTGACAATGACAATTTATTTGAACTGAGGTTTCAGTTGCTTAGTACTGATTGATGATAACAACAACTAGCAATTACAATGACTAAATAGAGAACTGGAAATTTCTCTTGTTGTGCCTTGGGTCAAAATTTTCATTGATGGATAAATTTCACCAAAATTCTGTAACCTAGGAATTGATTATCCTTCACTATAGAAATTTAACAGAATCCTAAAACCATAAATTTACCAACAATTATTTTTGTAGTGGGCTTTATATTCAGAAGGAATAAATATCTGTCACTCTTACCAAAAGACTATTCTGAGAGCTCAAAAAGTATAATGCCATAATAAATCATTCATAGAAGAGGGTCTCTTGTTTAGATGCCACCACAGATTATGTTAAAGAGAAAGGCAGCACCACATTTCTTACTCTGGTAAAGGAGGAAAAACTTTCAAAAAACCCTGTGAAGTTTTAAACACAGCAGCACTTCATTAACAAGGACAGAGCAATATGATCACAAGAAGTACTTGTAAGTCTACAATGAATGCCATCTTGGGCACCATAAAATGAACACTAACTTGGGTAGGCATGCCAGTGTGTCTGCCTCACACCTGTTTAAGAAGAAAGTGACCTGTAAGCAAGGCAAGAACAAAGTGACACTGATATCATGGACTGTCATTACCTTGAGAAAGGTAATGAGTGGTCATGCCCTGCAACTAGAAAGAGGAGTCATTTGAGATCTATTAATTGGGCCAAACAGTTCTTTCAAGCTTTAATACGGCTGACTCCTCAACTCTGGCATTGATTGCCTCTCTCTGTCGGAAGTCAATGTTCATGCTCGATAAGGGCCATTTAAATCTTTCTGACCAAGAGGGTCCAATCAATCTGACCTCAGAACACTGCGTCTAAGTGTCAACTTCTTGCAACACTGATGTATTTCTCTTGATATCTTCGATAGTGCTAAATTAGCATAATGTTATTATAATTTGAAAATGACATGGGGGCACAAAGAAGTCCTACTTTATTTCTGTGTGTATATATGTATATACACACACATACTTTTCATTACCACATATATTTAGTAGCCCGTATTCCACTATCACATGACAGAATTTCATGAATAATCAAGACATTTAATTTAGTATTCTTGTGGCCACTCATGTAGTGAAGTGAAAACACCAGTGTGTTAATAAGGTCCCTTTTATTACATGCTATTTCTAAGCAGATATTTGGAATGCTCAGAAGACTCCACTTTCAGTCTCCTAGGGCTTCCTAAGACATAAAATGGGACTTGAAGGAACAAGTATCTTTGGACTCCAGTTGAAACAGAAGTAGTTTCTGTTTATATCCTAGGAAACGCTGGATAACATGCCTTGTTTCTGAAACTGAAAAGAACACCAGATCAGCACACAAAGAGAAAGGATGCAATGGCTATCAAGGTGGGTAAACGCCCGACTGTTCTGCGTCCTCATCATCTGTGCGAAGCAAGGTGGTAAAAGGAGGCCAATCTGACTAGGCAGAGTTTGAAGGAAGATGCTTTTCTGTTTGATGCACAACAAAATAATTTCATGAAAATGTAGGGAGGGGAGAGGGAGCAGCTCTGTGCTTCTTGCTGTGTTACCTTTATTTATGTTCCTTGTGTCACTGAGGCTAGTTTAAAAATGGCCTGCAACAAGACTGTTCTAATCACCAGCCACCTTTCCCACCTTTCTTCTTTTTCTGTTGCTGTTTCTTTTTTGTTGCTGGAGCCCCAGCGGGTTTCTGGTGTCGTGGGGGTATGATATTACTTGTAGATGTAGACGCTGTGGCTGCACTGCCAGGTCTTGGCGAGGTGGGTGGGCTGCTCACAGTTTTACTGGCATCCCTGAAATCATCAGATCAGGAGAGTGTTGGTCATTCATCCCTCAACAAAGGAAACCACCCCTCACAATCTCCCATACGTATTTTCGTCTTCTTTTGGCTGTGCCACACGGCGTGCGAGATCTTGCTTCCCTGCTCAGGGATCGAGCTCATGCTCCCTGCAGTGGAAGTGTGGAGGCTTAACCACTGGACTGTGGGGGAAGTCCCCACACACGTTTTCTTTTAAGGTGTGTTCCTCAACTCCCTGTCCATTTTTCCTTGAATACAATTTTTACTGCTTTTTAATTTTAAAATGTAATAGATGGTACATGTCAAATTTTAGAAAGATTAAGAAAAAAAAATCTTTTAATGATCTATAATCCTACCATGTAGAAATAAACTCATTTAGTAACATTTTAAATTCTGCTTTCTAGTCAAATTATTTATCTAGATATTTGGTTACTTGAATTACTCAGTGTATTTAGTTTCTTTTTGAAGGTAATATAATCCCAATATTTGCAATACAATCCTACAATTCTAGTATTTACAATACAACCAAACCAGAAACAACCCATTTTCTTTCCTTTACATAACCATATTACAAAACATTTATTAAAGGCTATTGGACTATATATAACTCTCATACTGAAAATATAGTTAAAAAATTTCTTACTAATGATCTTGAGTTGATCTCAGAAAGAAGCAACCTATGCTCAACTGGGGAACAGTGACTTACAGTTCAGAAGAAGCTCCTGCAGTTGCTCCCTGGGTCCCTTTTCCAATCTGATCCTTCTTTTTACCCTTCTTTCTTCCTCGGTAGTAGGAACGTTCACGCATTGGTAACCATCTTTCTGGATCTGGGGTCACTTTTGGGTCATAATTCTTAGGCAGTTTTCCTATGTAACAATTAATTGATAAAGAAATGAGAGATCTGTGCATAATGTTTCCGAGACAGTTTGTTTAAACACTGTGTCCAAATTTGGGACTAAACATTAAAACTGAAATAGATTTATCTGAGAAAAGTTTTATTTATATAATCTAGCAGCAGAAGAGGCCTTATTTCTAACCATAACACAAAATTCAGAGCCCTAATATTTCACAGGTGTATCTGTATAAAAAAATTTTCTCATTTAGTAAAAGATACTTTTCAAAAGAAACAAAACAAGAAACATTTGAATACTATGTAACTGAATTAATATTCTTAATACAGAATTAGTTTTTGATAATTAATAGGTAAATCATATATATAAAATGGGCATAGCTGTAATTAGAGTAAGCCTGGAGAAATAAAAGTCATGAACCATGTGAAAAGATGCTTGACTTCACTGATTAAAAATAAAAAAGACACGGGAGTTCTCTGGTGTGGTTAGGACTCTTGGCTTTCACAGCCACAGCCCGGGTCATGTTCAGGGAACTGAGTAAGATCCCATAGGCTGTGCAGTACAGCCAAAAAAAAAAAAAAATTTTAAAGGATAAAATATTCTAAGAAGAAGAATATCCAGTGTTGATGAGACTGTGGGAAACAAACAATATTGGCAGAAGGTGTATACTGGTACATACTGGTACAGTCCTTGTAGAAAGCAATTTAATTGGCAGTACCAGGGCTGGACACGGACCTATGTTGCCCCAGTCAGGTTAACGGGAAAGACTTGGGAAGTTCAGAGAGGCTCCCTTTGTCCTTCTGGATAACAAGAATGTGGCCCTATTTCCAATAAACATCTGATTACTCTAATGGGATTCAGTTTTATGTACAGTAGAGGAGAACAGAAAGGTAACAACTACTGGATAAACCAACCTCAATGCTAACCTTCCTCTACACTATCGGTTTCATAAACAGTCAATTTTCTTACACCAGTTTG
This sequence comes from Aepyceros melampus, assembly GCA_006408695.1. NCBI lineage: Eukaryota > Metazoa > Chordata > Mammalia > Artiodactyla > Bovidae > Aepyceros > Aepyceros melampus. The sequence goes on along the minus strand of SJXQ01011992.1, from coordinate 139,289 downwards.
ATGGAGTTCTACGGTATTTATAGCCAAAGACAATCTACTGTGTAAGAGCTTACAATGTGTCAGGCACTGTTCTAAGAGTTTTTTATATGCAGTATCTTATTTAATCCTATGAGGTATATACTATCATATTTATCTTACAGATAAAAAACTCAGGAAAGTATGTTAAGAACCTGTTCACAGTCACAGCAAAAGAGCAATGTTCCTAGAGCAACAATTTGAATTCAGGCAAACTTTAGAACTGGACTCTTAAAGTTAGAAATTTAAAATAAATGTTAGCCACAGTCAAGTTAAAACTCAGTTTCAAAGATATGAGAGGACAAGTTTATGTCTGAAGATTTCTATGTAAGGCTAAGCCTAAGCTTTTATTTTATAGAAAGAAATCTAAAGATTAAAAAAGAAAGCCTTACCCTTCTTTTTTTTCTTCTTTTTTTTCAAATCTCCCTGTCTACAAAGAGAAGAAAAATCATTATCACTGTGATAAAATAATTACAGAGCATTAAGCATGTGCAGAAGACTGAGCTAGGTACTTTATCATGAAGAAGTTTAAGATGTGGTATCACCACACCAAAGCTAATGAAACAGTTTGGATATTTATTCAGGTAAAATTTAATCAAGCTTCAAATACTACAATTTTTGGAAGGTGCTTTAGAAAATGGGTGACAACTGTTTTCACAGAAGAGATACAATTTACACTAGCACATATTAAGTCTACGTAAAAAGAAATTTGTACAAGCACAAAAATCTACAGTTCTGTGGTAAATCACTTTTTATTTGGCAAAACTAGTAAACAGGTAATCTAAAATCTTTGCCAGAAGAATATGCACAAGTATCATACAGGCAAAGAATACTTCTGGGAGGATATGCAAGGTAAGTTAACATCAGCTGTGGCCTTGGGTGGGAAAAAGGGCAGACAGGGATTTGTCTCTCTACAAATTATACTCCACAACCATATCTGTGTTTTCCCAAAGAGTCTCTGCATTTCTTACTTCTTTGCTATTGCTCACATTTTACCTATCTCATCCTCATCTTCCTCTAGAGTCAACACGGTCACCTCCTCCATGAAGCCTTTCTTAAACTCCCATTGTTCCCAGGAAGGACTGACTATTTCCTCTGGTGTACTGCTCTAGCCTGCACAATGATAGCACATGCAACCTTTATTTTCAACTGCTGCTTATTTCTTTCTCCTAGACTGAAGTTCTTTTGAGGGCAAGGACAATGATTTATTTTCTGTCAGCAACACAATATAACTTCAAAAGAAATTAATCCTTTTATCAAAAAGTCAACATAAAGTAAAAAAAAAAAAAAAGCATTAATAATGCCTAATGAAAATACTGTGCTGAAACTGAGTCAATGAACATCTTAGTAACTGTCTAAGGGAAAAGACAAAGAAGATTAAAGGATTAGAAAAGAACTGTATGTTCTTACTAATTACCCAGCCCTGTTTTGAAAAAGAAAAAACAAAACAAAAACCTTGAAAATATTTAAATAGGCATTATATAAAAATCCCCCAAGATCTGGTTTGAATTTATTATTTTGGAGTTCTTGATAAGGCTTGAAATTGGGACAATGATTCAACGAAATTTGAAACAATACTATCACTGAGATGCCAATTCCTTATTTAAGTTAAAAAGGAATGACAGGGCTCATAATGAGGTCAATCATATACTGTTGCTGATACATATTTAAGTTATGAAAAATTATATTTTAAGTCATTCAAAAGAGAAAAGACTGAAAACTTATGAGTCACAAAATCAGGAAAGTGGTATATCTCTTTCATTCTCTATTTATCCTGAATCAAAAACAGAATCTTAAAGGAACATTTCATTTAGTAGGCCTCTGCTATTTTTGAGATGACAATGTATGGGAACAAGTAAAAAATCAGAATTTGACTTCCTGTAAGTTACTCAAGCTGGCTAATGTTTCCTCCAAATCAGCAAAAGAAACCTCATCTGAACTTTGTTTTCAAATTCTAAATAACGTACTAAATGTACATCAATACCCCACAGGTAAATAAATGTTAAGTCGGGCACATCTAACCTATGGAACACTATACATGTGTTAGTCGCTCAGTCATGTCTGACTCTTTGTGACCCGCCAGGCTCCTCTGTCCATGGAATTCTCCAGGCAAGAATACTGGAGTGTGTAGCCATCCCCTTCTTCAGGGGATCATCCCAACCCAAGGACTGAACTTCGTTCTCCTGCATTGCAAGCAAATTCTTTACCATCTGAGCCACCAGGGAAGCCCCAGTGCTATGCAAAAAAAGGATAAAATATGTCTACATTGAGAATATGAAAAATCTCTAAGACTTATTAAAGAAAGTTCAAAAACAGTTAAATACAATATAATCCCGTTTCTATAAAAAAACAGAAAAGAATCCAATCTAAGAAAAGTATTCCAAGATCAGTTTCATGTGTAAACACAAAGAAAAAGATCTGTATGTATACACACTAAATTAGTACTAGAGGTAAATGCTGGGTGGGGAAGGGGGATGGGTAACAAGGACAAAACGCTGGGCACAGCTAAGGAGAAAAGAAACAAAAGGGACTTTAATTTTATTCACATAGAATTTTTATAAGAATGCATTTATTTATCCCTTATATAACTTAAAGTTGGCATTAGTGAATATTATAATAAAACACATTACCCTTGCTCCTTTGGTTGATTGTCTCCAGTAACTTTTCCACCCTTCTTCCGAACGTATGTAGCACCAGGAGAATTTTCAAGAGCCTCAACATCTACTTTTAGAGACATACTATCCGATGAGGGCAAGTGTTTACTAAGACTACGACAGAACAAGAGTTTGTTCAGGAAGACAATATATATATATATATATACACATACATTTATATTTTGCCAATGTATCCATGCCAGTAGGAAAACAGTCTTTTTTTGGGTTCCCTTCATCAAAAAAATATTGAGTCTTCTATAGAATAACAAGTCAGCAGATCATAAGGTCAATTATAGATACTACATTGTGAAAGGAGAACTTGAGAAAGGAGTCATAATCATTTATTCCTTAACTTGGTAATGTACTTCAAAGTGGTGGCTTAATAAAACTCTATTCCAAAACAGTTTTCATGTTTATAAAATAGATCTGCTCACTGCAAAGGTTTAGACTTGTGGCTGGTTAGCATCCACCATCCCCACGTTGGTTTTGGGATCACACCCATACTGGAGTAACACACAGGGTCCAAACTCAGCCAATGAGGGCACTAAACCCTCTCGTACATCAGTAACTGAGATGGGCAAATGACCTAAGAGCATTAATCAGAATGCTACCTCAGAATCATATGCAACCACCCAATAAAATATCTTTTCCTTATTTTTTTCCTACTCTACTTGAACCTGGAGATATATAAGCTGCATCTTGCTGACCGCATTTTTGCTTATGAATCAAACTGTATCCCATTTGAATATTACTGTATTTTTAGGTCACAGTGATCAATAAATTCTCATTTTTGCTTTTACTAGTTAGAGGAGGGGTTTTGTTTGTTGAAATTTGTAACAAAAAGACCCTGGTCAAAACAAGTAAGGGAAGAGATCTAGTGCACTACTTGAGAGGGGTCTGGAACAATCAAAAGGATACGCTTTTGCCTTCTCAGGATCTACAAGTGAGTAAGCAGAAATAAGCTGCGCCAGGGTATGAATATCTTTCGGATTTTGTCTAAAAGAAGAAATAGAAAAAGTCACTAAACAGTCTATAAAACTGGAGAAAGTAATATAAACAAGCGAAGTAACTCCCACATGTCAAATAAGAGCAGTAAAACTTGGATTTCTACACTTCCACCCTTCAAAGCTTACTTCCATAGCTGTTCTAGGTCACTAATTGCCTCCTTCTTCCGCCCATATTTGAGTTTGAAGTTTGCAGCTTCCCTTATCAAGGACAAATGAGCAGGAGATTTGGGCTATAGGGTCAATAAAGAAAGAAGAAAAAGTTTAAACTACATATCTAGCAAGTCAATGAAGTTTTTATTCACTAGATCTTTAAAATGGACCTATCCATTAGATTTCTCATCTTAAGTTTTATTGAATGCACAAAGTAACACACACACACACACACAGTGGGACAGATAAATGAGTACACGTGAAGACCAACTTAAGAATTTGCGATACAATCCATCTCCATCTAAACTGTCTTGTCTACAACTAGAAGTATTACTGCATAATCAAATCTTAAAAGTTTTTCACTTTATCTCAAACATTAATTTAACATAATACTTCCTAGAACACTGATCTCTCTTCACTGCTAACAGTGCTAACAGTATTCATGTCACCTGTGTGTATGTACACCTGTGTGTATTAGATATTGCCTATGCAGAGACCCATACTGGAAAACAAAGATGTTCCTATTAGAGATACACAATCATTCCGTGTGCCGCTGTTCTATCAATTACTACCACCCATGGGCTCTACCTCAGTGGCTCTACTCTAGACAGCCACTGAAGATGAACTCTCTTATATGCAGTCATGTACAATTACTACTCTTATTTCTTGAGATTACAGACACAAACACACATACACACACTCAGGAAGGAGCTTCAGAAAATATCAGAAAATATAACCGTGCTTTTTTAAAAAAAATTTATTTTGCAGCCATTTCTTACTTCTAATAACTTTATTTGGACCTGGTATACTTAAAAACTGAATGATAGTCTAACAGCATTCCACTTTTTTAAACAGTGAGTTGAAATGTTTCAATTTGCCTTAAGTATGAAATCATTACTACAGCTTTTTATTCTTATGCAAAAATGTACCCTCATAACATTTTACTCCACTTATTTACCTGATGGTTTTGATACCACTGGATGGCTTGTGTGAAGACTTCAATGGCACTGTCAATATCTTCCTCATGGCTGTACATCGTCACTAATGCAGACACCTACCCAGCGAAAGGTATAATTGAGCGAACAGAATTCCTCTGTCTCTCTCAGAATAAACTTTTTGAAAATGAGTAACATTAAAGAAAGAGCAAATAAAGGTTGGTAGGCTCTCTGCTAGTACCCAATCCATCGTAAAACTTGCTAGCGCATAACTAGAAACATCAAGAACAATGGGGCCTTCCAAATACAAAGGTGGTTACCTATACAAAAAAATACCTCCTGTAAGGCTAGTTGACAAATGGTTTGTTACCAGTCCACAAGGTAAATATAGAAGTTGATAACAAGCACTTAGAAATTAGTTTATATAGTATAAGACATTGCCAAGACATTCAAGACATGATCATGGAAATAAATGCACTAGCATGGTTAAACTCCCATGATAAGCCAAATAAAACCAGTGAAAGCTTGCCTAGTGTGCTAGAGGGATAGCAAGGCGGCTTGTGAAGCTGGAGTTGAGTGAAAAGGGAAGCAGCAATGGAGATGAGGACAAAAAGGAAGCAGAAACAAAAAGCTGTATCACTGGGAAAAATCAATACAATCAATAAACCTGTGGCTAGACTAATTAGAAAAAAAGATAACAGAAACAAAATATCCTGCAGATATTAAAGATTATTTTCAGCCACATATTATATTTGATTCTAACATAAAGTAATCACAGTCCAGTCTTAAAGTAAGATTCTTCAAGAGAGAAAACACTACTGTAATACTATTATACATTTACTGAGTGCCATTTGTAAACAAGCTGTGCTGGAGAATGAAACAGTCCCTGTACAATAAATGCACATACCACCACATTAAGTACAGTTAATCTTTACTTTGAAACAGATGTGTTCACAGCTATACTAGTGATCTAACCCTGTGATGCTTGAATAATCAGAGAACTAAAAACTAAAAACTATTACCAAACTGTTTTAACTCAAATCAAAACTGGACATGATAAAATAACAGGCTAAGAAATTCCCTATATATGGTCTTAGACTATTTAAGGCTGGCTTTCAGTGGTAATACAAGGCCTAAATAATTCCTGACACATTTGATTTAATAATAAATCAATGCGAAGCAGAGCATAAAATGAAATTAAATTTACACCAGAAAGCTATTATTTTAAATACTACTTCTATATTATGAATATATATAAAAAAGGCAGAAACTAAAGTGAAAACAAAGAAATATTAGATACACCGTGAACTTATATTAATGCCATTACTTTTTCAGTCTTAAAATATTCTAGTTATAAACTCACCATGCCTGGTTTATGCTTTAACTCCTCTATGCTTCTCAATATCAAACACGCTTTGGAAATATTACCTTAGGAGAACAAAAACAAAATCAGCATCACATTGAAGAAAGCATCTCATGGAGAAAAAAAGAAAACAAAAATTTAAGAGTCTTATTTTAGAACATCTCTAAATACTCAAGCTTTGGGGCCTTGGAAATAATGTATTCTATCAATATTTACTCAGTTTGCCAACAAAGGAAATTAAATCCTAAAGAAACACATACTTTGCTGGTGCCCGCAAAGTTAATGACAGAACTGCTCTCTGAAAAGTCTTCCAACTCTCAGCCTGTTGAATTCCATTTCTCTCTTTGCAGAGGGTAACTTAAAGGTAGGAGTCCTTCCTTAAAGGCTTGAAACTGTTACTGTAGGTATGAGCGCGATGGACAGCAGTCCTACAATGTCGAAATGCTAGTTTTCTATTCATTGCAAACCTCAGTAAGTTAAACTTTCCACAAAACAAAAACCATGACACATTCACTCTCAGTAATTAGTATGATAAATTATCTTTACAAAAATAAACTGAAAACTGGGTGAGAAAAGAAGATTAAAGGAGAAAGCAAGAAAAAGAAAAAAGAGAGGTGGGAAAAGGAAAAAGAAACAAAAGATTAACATAAGAAATTTGAGAAAAGGGAAGCTGGTCTCAACCTGCTTTTCATTATTATTACCCTACTAAGAAGACTTTTTAGACATTTTTTTCCCTAATTGCCAACTCCCCTCCCTTCTACCCATGAAATTTTCATTCTAGCCATCATAATATCCAAAAGATTTTTTCAATCCTCTGCTCCCACTAATCCAATCATCCCCCTCCTTGAGAATACAACTCCTGGTTTATGGCCGACACCAGAGCTGTCTGACTGCAGCCTGCCAGAATTTTCTGTGATGATGGAAACATCCTCCATCTGTGCAGTCCAACCAGCCACATGTGGGTACAAAACTTATGAAATGTGGTCAACACAACTGAGGAATTGAATTTTAAACATTGTCTAATTTTAATTTAAACTTAAACATGATCGTGGCTACCAAACAGAGACAACACAGCTCCAGACACTCACTCAACATTGGTTCAAAATCATAAACAAAAAAAACTACTAGCTTTAAGATTCAAAAATGTTAAGTTCTCATTAAACTTCTTTGCCTCTTTTCTACCAAAAATATGGGTTATCAAGTATAAAAGAAGAATAAAGGACTAAATAAGAAATTTTGAAAACTAGGATGCAAAGTCACACTTATTTCATGCAAACCTATCACATGATAGACATAAGCATTTCTATACAAGACATATATCCAGGAAATTTAAGATTATTTGCTTCTATAGACTTTCAAGGCATAGTTTGAGAAACATTCTAACAATTTAGGAATTAACCCAAGAAAAGGCCTACTAAACTCACTACTACATCTGTTGGAGTTCGTACAATCAAGCTTCGTATTTGGAACAGCATTATACTTCACTATGATGCAAAAATTAAAAAAGTCATAGTCTACAAATACTTCAGAATCATTCCAACCATATATTTCCATTAACATGATTATTTTGATCATGATGAAATAATCATGACTACCTTGGGAAATTTTCAGCTGTGCCATGGTCAGCTTAATTTCAGCAGCGTTCTCTGGATGCTGATCTGAATAGTCCTGAATAGTTGGGGGAGAGGGGGAAATCACATTTAATTTACACAACTAAGTGTACATATTCTAACTGCTTATTTCAGCCTTATTAAATTTTAAATCTAGCTTTAAAAGATTAAATTTCTTGTTTCAGAACAAATGTTTGAATTTGAAAAAATTTTATTCGATACCCACTTGGCTTCAAAATTATGCTTTTTGCTTCAAAATTATTAAGTAAGTACAATAACATCAAGTTTCTAAGAAGTCACCAGCATAAAAATAATAATTAAGATTACTATGCAGATTTTTTTTTAAGATACTAAAAAAAAAATTATGACTCTTAACTCCTTATCCCTGTTCAGCAACATTTCCCCTGAAGATGGTCCTAATTTTATACTATCCAATTTTCCAATGTGATCTACCCTCAGGAAATTCAATGTGATTTATCACTTCATTCTGGTTAATTAAAAATCAAGTCAGTATTTCTGTAATTGATGTTTTGGATCGGGACTTTAACTAGAGAATACATTATTGGTATTTTAAATCTAAAACAAACCATTGTGTGTAGGTATGTGTTAGTCGCTCAGTTGTGTCTAACTCTTTGCGACCCCATGGACTGTAGCCCACCAGGCTCTTTTGTCCATGGGATTCTCCAGTCAGAATACTGGAGTGGGTTGCCATTTCCTTCTCCATTAATAAATCATTAACTACTGTTAAATTGATCTCCAAATAAAAAGTATTCTTCAGAGTTTATGGCAAACATTTACTAATGCAAACTTATATAAAGAAAGCTGCAGCCCAAGAATTAATTCAAGTGACACTCTGGCATGTATCTAGTGGTATATTATCCTTACTTACTCATTTTCCCATGAAATTGATAAGGCTTATATTATTATAACATAATGAAAATGAAACAAGGCTGCAGCCATCTGACATCTCATGAAAAACTCAAAATCTTTTACCTGAAGCAGCTCTATTGCTTTTGTGTGCTGCTTTTCACGGCAGAGCTGGGCAGCTTGGATCAACACAGGAAGGAGACGCTCAGGACTTTGTGACTGTAAACTGGCAGATATTTTGCGACACTGTTCTGCCTGAAAAACAGTATTTCACACCCCACCCCACCATAAGCTGGTTAATTAAATCAAACATTAGGTGAATGACCAAAGGGAAAAGAAGCATAGGGGAGGTGGAAGGAAGTCAGCTGAAACAAAATTGTAGGTGAAGAACCACTTAGGTTGAGAGAGGTGGTTTATAATAGCCTCAATTTTTTCTTATAAAAAAAAAAGATTTCCATTTACTGAATATAAACTATAGGTTCTGAAAGCATTTAGGAAAAATAAGTCCTAAATATTCACTTGGATGCTTAAATTCCAGAATTTTGTTTAAACACACACACACATATCAAGTGTTACCCTTTGCTTCAAAGCAACAAAATGTACAGGTATTTCTTGCTAAAGTATTTAAGAACAGTATGACTCAGTTCTAAATAATAAAAACATTACTGCCTCTCAGCCCACTGAAAAATCCTGCTCTACAAGAGTACAAAATCATAACTTAATTAGAATTTACACACGAGTTAGAATCGACCTCATTTATAGCTTGAGGTGATTATGCACAAACTATAATGAAAGATGGCTCTTAAATCTATACTCATGACCAGCACCTTTGATTTTTTCCTTAAGATTAGAAATAAGGTAATGAGAAAATTATCTCATTTACAGCTGTGAACAGTGTTTTCTTCTTAGAAGCCACCAACTGCACACCTTTACAAAGAATTGGGCAAATTACTTATTTAACAGTTAAAATCTATGATACATGACATTCTGAAGTATGCACGAATTAAAGACAAAAAATGAAAATACAGACTGGATTGATACACCCATTATGGATCATGTACCATACTCCAAAAGGTTTAGTCAGGGGGACCAGAGCTCTGTTACCTACCTGATTTGTGTACATAGCAAGTAAAGCTTTGTTAAATTCTATAGCTTGCAGTTGTTTCTTAGAAAGCTTAAACTCCACTCCTTCTGCATTGGTTAATTTCACTTTCTTCTTGGAGTCAAAGACATTTTGGTCCTGACAAAGAAAAGATCATTCATCATTAACAACAATCTTAAGACTTCAACTCTTTCAACACTCCAAAGCCTTATTTTACGTTAACACAACAAGAGAGCTTGGAAGATAATATACTTGGTTGGGGTACCTGTGCTACTATGATGCATATAAATTTGGCTTGAGTTCTTGGTTTTATCTTTCCACTTTAATGGCCTGTTTTTAGCATTGTGATTAAAAGTACAGAGGGACTGCACAAATCTTACAGTGAAAATCAGGACTACAAAGATACCTAAATTTGTTAATTTCTACAAACTATCTTAAGAATTTAGATGACCAATGAGTAACGTAATTTACTCCTCTTTGACATACTGTCATACATAAACAAATGGAATGGATGGATGCGAGAGTTGGACTGTGAAGAAGGCTGAGCGCCGAAGAACTGATACTTTTGAACTGTGGTGTTGAAGACTCTTGAGAGTCCCTTGGACTGCAAGGAGATCCAACCAGTCCATTCTAGAGGAGATCAGCCCTGGGTGTTCTTTGGAAGGAATGATGGTGAAGCTGAAACTCCAGTACTTTGGCCACCTCACGTGAAGAGCTGACTCATTGGAAAAGACTCTGATGCTGGGAGGGATTGGGGGCAGGAGAGAAGGGGACGACAGAGAATGAGATGGCTGGATGGCATCACTGACTCAATGGATGTGAGTCTGAGTAAACTCGGAGATGGTGATGGACAGGGAGGCCTGGCGTGCTGCGATTCATAGAGTCACAAAGAGTCAGACACGACTGAGTGACTGAACTGAAGAATGGAAGGAACTAAGTCATGCTGCATCCTGAGAAGGACAACCAGACCTCTGAGTGTCTACTAGCATAGCATTCTAGCTTTGTTAAATATTTGCAAATATGTGTTACCACTGTGCTTTTAAAACCAGGTTTTCTACTAAAGACTTAAAAGGCGGCAAAGAAGAAATCTAAAATAAATTTTACTTTTTGAGGGTGAAGCTTCAATCCAATGTGAAATTATTTTAAACATAAAGTAAGAAACATATAAATCCTTAGGAAACTATATTTCTAGTTGGTATTCTTATCTCACTATTTTAATACTTAAATTCACCATATATGCCACTGCCAGATTTCTCTTAAACTCTGCCATCATGGCACTTAATAAAATTTTATATTTTCTGAGGACTCCCACATCTTGATAATCAATAAATCTAACCTTTTTTGAAACTGGCTAGCGTGTATGTATCTTTTGCTCTCACTATCCCCTCAGAAGTCATTTGTATATGCTTAGGCATGAGAAATGCTTAACCTTCAAATCATATCCCTCCTGCAAGGCTCTGCTCAAATTAGCCAACTAGAGATCTTTTTTTCTCACCAAATACCACAGTTACAAAGTATCTGATTAGAAATTTAAATGTGCATAATTTTTTTGAACACTAGAATGATATTTTTAATATTACATAATGATTAAGACCATGTTTCATATTTACTTTTCATTACCTAATGGGTTCAGCATATTAAAAAGCAGAGACATTACTCTGTCAACAAAGGTCCATCTACTCAAAGCTATGGTTTTTCCAGTGGTCATGTATGGATATAAGAATTGGACTATAAAGAAAGTTCAGTGATGAAGAATTGATGCTTTTGAACTGTGGTGTTGGAGAAGCTCTTCAGAGTCCCTTGGACTGCAAGGAGATCCAACCAGTCCATCCTAAAGGAAATCAGTCCTGGGTGTTCATTGGAAGGATTGATGCTGAAGCTGAAACTCCAATACTTTGGCCACCTGATGCGAAGTGTTGACTCATTTGAAAAGACCCTGATGCTGGGAGGGATTAGGGGCAGGAGGAGAAGGGGACAACAGAGGACGAGATGGCTGGATGGCATCACCAACTCAATGGACATGAGTTTGGGTAGACTCCGGGAGTTGGTGATGGACAGGGAGGCCTGGCATGCTGCAGTTCATGGAGTCACAGAGAGTCAGACACGACTTGGCGACTGAACTGAGCTGAATGGATTCAGCAGTATACTGAAGAAAAATTCAGAAATGTTGACTGAAGAAAAATTCAGTATATAAATATATTTATTAGGTTCGTGCAAAAGTAATTTTGGTTTTGTATTATTGAACTTTGCTATTTGATACTGAATACATTCTTAAATAAATGCAGTTATGTTATACATTTTAATGCACATTTCTTGCTTTATAGTTTTTGCTAATGAATTATTACTTGCTGTTTATTTCATATGTACTTTAGACTATGGAAATGATGGTAGACAAAAAGCAAATTTGAGCAATTTTCTTATTCAAGTTCAAATTGAGTCATAAAGCAACAGAGACAACTCACTATAGCAACAACACATTTGGCCTAGGAACCGCTAATAAACATCCAGTGCAGTGGTGGCTCAAGAAGTTTTGCAAAGGAGACGAGAGCCTTGAAGATGAAGAGCACAGTGGCCAGCCACTGGAAGTTGACAATGACCAACTGAGAGGATCATTGAAGCTGATTCACTTACAACTGCACAAGTCGTTGCCCAAGAACTCAATGCCCACCATTCTATGGTTATTTGGCATTTGAAGCAAATTGGAAAGGTGGAAAAGCTCAATAATTGGGGGCCTCATGAGCTGACTGAAAGTCAAAAAAATTGTCGCTTTGAAGTGTTACTTTCTTATTCTACACAACAAACTATTTCCGATTGGATTGTGACATATAATGAAAAGTGGATTTTATACAACAACCAGCAATGACCAGCTCAGTGGACCAAGAAGCACCAAGCACTTCCCAAAGTCAAACTTACACTCAAAAAAGGGTCACAGTCACTGTTTGGTGGTTTGCTTCTGGTCTGATCCACTACAGCTCTCTGAATCCAAGTGAAACCATTACATCTGAGAAGTATGCTCAGCAAATTGATGAGATGCATAGAAATCTGCAACATCTGCAGCCAGCATTGGTCAACAGGAAGGGCTCAATTCTTCTGCATGTTAATGCCTGACCACACATTGTATAACCAATGCTTCAAAAGCTGAACGAACTGGGCTACAAAGTTTTGCCTCACTCATCATATTCATCTGACCTCTTGCCAGCTGACTACCACTTCTTCAAGAATCTCGACCACTTTTTGCAGGAAAACACTTCCACAACCAGCAAGCAGGATGCAGAAAATGCTTTTCAAGAATTGATCAAATCCCAAAGCATGAATTTTTATGCTATAGGAATAAACAAACTTATTTCTCGATGGCAAAAATGTGTTGACTGTAATGGTTCCTATTAATAAAGATGTGTCTGAGCCTAGTTCAGTTCAGTCGCCTAGTTACAAGGATTTAAAATTCAAGGTCTGAAACTGTAATTACTTTTGCACTAATCTAATGGATTGAGATATTTAGTACTTCACACACACTCCTATTATTTATGTATCAGTTAAAAACAATCTGTCCTCACTAGCATTCCATGGACGGAGGAGCCTGGTAGGCTGCAGTCCATGGGGTCGCTAAGAGTTGGGCACGACTGACCGACTTTCCTTTCACTTTTCACTTTCATGCATTGGAGAAGGAAATGGCAACCCACTCCAGTATTCTTGCCAGGAGAATCCCAGGGACAGAGGAGCCTGTTGGGCTGCCGTCTATGGGGTCGCACGGAGTCGGACACGACTGAACTGACTTAGCAGCAGCAGCAGCATTTCAAATTGTTCATGAATGTAAGCAGGTAGATCTTGCTCTAAGAATCAAATGCCAGCATCAATTTCTGGAAACCTACACCATGACAATGGCCTGCAACACCCTGTAATTATTACCTTTCATCGCCACTATCCTACATGAATCTCTGCCAAATGAGGTGAAAGATACCATACATGGCTAGGAGAGCACTTTGGAGTCAGAGACTAGAATCTGAATCCAAGTTCTACCTCTTATTGGCTGTGATCTTATACAAATCATTTAACTCCTTTTAGCCTCAAATTATACTTCTATAAATTGGAGACAAGTACTGTCACCTAAAAAGATAACTGTGAGGATGAAATAAGCTGGCGCTTGGAAAATCATACAGACTACCAAAAGAAACCAACTGTTACTTTTCTAATTTTCTATTGACTTGAATTTCAAATCTGAACTTGAAATATCTTCTCATTAAAACAATGTTCCAAAAGGTGTTTAATCTGACCCACACAGTACTCATTAGGATTGTTTATATACATGCTTATAATATTTTACTCAAGGCTTGGATTGAGGAGGGCGATGGAGAAAGAGAGAAAATCTACCCATGGCTCTTCTCCCTCAAAACAAAAACTACTGGAAAGACAAAAACTATAAACAGAAAACTTGCATTCAGACTTACTAGATGAAGAAATCAAAGTCTAAATAATTTACTTCTCTAATAAATATTCCCCATATAATGATAATAATGGGAAATATTATTATAGTTATACTAACATAATAATAATATAATCATATAGATTATGATAATTCTAATAAATAATGGGGAAAGGGTAAGATTTTAAAGTCCAGTGTATATAGCTACAAAATAGTTCTATTATTTGAACACACCTTGCAGAATCATTATGAGAGTTAAATAACACTCTCCACTGTGATTTTTGGGCTTCCCAGATAGCTCAGTTGGTAAAGAATCCACCTGCAACGTAGGAGATTCCAGTTCAATTCCTGGGTTGGGAAGATCCACTGGAGAAGGGATAGGCTACCCATTCCAGTATTCCTGGGCTTCCCTTGTGGCTCAGCTGGTAAAGATCCACCCGCAATGCGGGAGACCTGGGTTCAATCCCTGCATTGGGAAGATCCCCTGGAGAAGGGAAAGGCTACCCACTCCAGTATTCTGGCCTGGAGAATTCCATGGACCATGGGGTTGCAAAGAGTAGGACATGACTGAGCAACTTTCACTCACTCATTGTGATTTTGCTGCAACTGGGCTTTGTCATGGAAAAGCCTATCCTAGAACAAGGCTGGGGTAATATGCTTCTAGTGTTAAGATATAAGTGTAGGGAAACCATGGATAGTCCATACCTTGTTAATTGTAATGATGTTATTTGCAATCACAGCTAGCAATGCCACATCTGTTGGTCTGTGAACAAAAAGTAACAGTCAAAAAGGAAGAGACCTCTAAAAAGAAAACTTATCCCCTATAAAAGACACTTCATTTTTATAACTCACTTACTTTAATTTTATTATCTGGTTGTAAAGTTGCAAAGCCTCCTCTGTACGACCCTGAAGCTGCAGAATATAGGCCATCTGTCCATGAATGATGGCCAGTTCTGCCTGGGGGTCTTCTTCAGTCCCATCCTAAGCAAAAAAAGAAATTTTCTTTTCCCATAAGTTCTCCAAATTGATCCACATATTCAAAAGACTATATAAACAGAAAGAAAATATATAATTTTCAGGAATTTTCCTATAGAGTCAGTTTTGTTAAATTTAGGAATTGTCATCAAAACAGGGAAGCTTAAATGAGAATGGCAAAAAGAAAGATTCTGGAAGAACATGGTAACAAGTTCAGGAATACTATTCACTGATCATTTCTTCTTTAAAACCTAAGAATTAAAAAACAGTAAAAACTAGCATGCGTGTTTAAGGTTTTACAACAATATCCCGGAATTCTGGAAACAATTTCCTCATAGAAACAGATTTTCAGAATGCTTTACTCTTAATTCTAATATAATTCTAATCCAAAGATTATAAAATTTTAACTAGAAATTATCACTTGTAAAGAACTTCAAGAGCTGAAACTAACTGTAATTAAAGTAGCAAGTCTCTTAACTATACCCCAGACGAATCTATATTTTCCATTCCTTTGGAGAAGCTGACTGATGCCCACACACAGTGAATCCTCAAGGCTAAGAGGCTGCTCTTTTTTTGCCATATTTGGCATTCCTCCTCTCACCTGGTAAGAAAATGTTCACCAGGAGTGTCAGATGCATTTGTTTCCAATCCCATTATGCCATTGTGTTTGATAAGAAAATTATAAAACTTAAGTATTATAGTAAGACACAAACTATGAGTGAGAAAAGAGACTGGCTTCAATGATTAACTATGCTGAATGTTCAGAAATATTTGACAAAGGTAAGTTCCTAAAGAAAATTATTATCTAATTAGGTATGAGCAAGAAAACAGTAAGAAATCAGTGAAAAAACGATTCTGTAGTGAAAGTAACTCACGACTATCTTTAAAATACTATTACACTTTAAAAAACCCCTAGAGATCATGAGGGTAGAATTCTGTAAGAAATATGCATGGAATTCCCATGAATAAACCCTTACTCAAAGACCTGAGCCCTACATCTAAAACAAGAGAATGAATTTATATTTATTGCCTGGAGAATCCCAGGGACGGGGGAGCCTGGTGGGCTGCCATCTATGGGGTCGCACAGAGTCGGACACGACTGAAGCGACTTAGCAGCAGCAGTAGCAAAATAAAATGCATAAGGCATATAAAATTTTTGTATTATAATTTCTCATCCTAAGAGATTCCATCAAATAACAGTTTTTGTTGATCTTATTCCATCAAGATCCCAGAGGGTTTTTGTGATTCCTATTTAATGAATCAGGATCATTTCAAAAAGTCAATAAATACTACAAAGAAGTCTACTACAAATTTATATTAGCTACAGTATAATATCTGGGCTTAACCACAGTGGAATACTTACAGAGTCTTCTGAAAATGAACGGCGGCAGAGATCTATAGGAAAAAATGTTTTTAAAATTAACATTGCTGGGTAACTCTCATTTCTTTCATGTTCCAACGAGCAAGAACAAAATTCTTAGGCAGAAGATTTAAGATAATTTGATAACAAGCAAATTTGAGATTTATCATTAACATCAAACACATTACATAAATATCAATCCTTGATTATTCTTGCTCTTTGGCATTTTCTTTCACTTGTAATCCCTGTTAAAATTTTTTTAAGGGAATTAAAAATCTATAAATGCAACAAACGTTGACTGCAAAAAATCAGTTATAGAAAAGTATAAAGACAATACTCCTGCCGCCCAGAAGTAACTACTCTTTAGCATTTCAGTTATTTTTTTTAATGTAAACGCACAGCTGCATTTTGAAATGAAAGTGGGATATTCTACTATTTTGAAACCTCCCTTCCCCCATTAATATATTATGGACATCTTTATAACACAGATACATCTACATTATTATTTTTAACATGAATACTGTTAATGACCACATGGTAATCTAGTCTGGTTATAATGAAACTAGCTAGTCCTCTAATAGGACAGAAATGCATGTTTCTTAATTTTTGTTCTTGTGAACATTTATACATATATATATGAACGTATCCAGTTTTTCCTTAAATTTCTAGAAATGAAATTCTTAGATCAAAGGGTATGCAATTTCAAAATCTGCTACATTGCCTCAAACTGCCCACTGCAGAGCCTCTACTACTTTTATATTCAAACCTCAAACTATGTATGAGGGTGTCCTCCATACTACTTCAATGCTCCAGAAATCATAATTTTTAGGTATGATCCAGAAATCATAATTTTTACAGTTTTCGCCTCATGGTGCTCTAACCTTGGCACTTATTTTAACCATCAGTATTAAAAATCAGACCCTATTTCATCTTTTTTTCCTTCCTATCATTCACTGCAGTTCTACAACATCACTTTCATAGCTTCCAAGGAATATGTATGCAGAAGCAAGTTGAAATATTTCAGGAGTTGAGACCAGTCATGAAGTTCTCTAATAAATTCTTTTTCTAGTAACAGCTTTCAAGTATATAGGTACTATATATGGAAACATACTAAGTGGAGTGAAAATGTGCCTGAATAGTGTTATCAATGTACAAATATAGTGACACTCAGGCGCACACACACAGGCACACTATACTGTTACTGTACTTGTGTACTTAATACCAATAATAACATTTACCAAATGTTTAGTAACTCTGTTAACTTGCATTTAAAATTCACAGCAACTTGTTCAAAAACCTACTACTCAAACTTAGGTTTTGGTGTGGCTGAATATGGACAAGTAGACTGGTTTAAGGATAAGAAACCAAGAGAGAGAGACAGTCAGGATACCAAGTGAAGGCTAGATGGATTCTGAGAAATTTCCACTGCATCAATAATTTCCACTTAAAAATGTCCCAGAAACCAAATGTAGGTTTTGGAAATACTCTGCAAAGTTATATGCATGTTACATTTACATATAATTTTAACAAGTGTCCAACCTTCAGCTTTTTGCAGAATTCTCATCGCCTGGCTCAGCTGGCCTTGTCCTATAAGAGCACACGCAGTATTGTAGCATAGCTCATGCGTGCCTTCTTGGAGACCCAAGTTCTCCTGCCACAGAGCAAAACACCGGTCAAACACCAGACAGGAACAACATTTCAGGGCTGTATGCACATACAGAGATACTCACTGGAACCACTTTTTCCCAGTTGCTTTGAGCTGCAACAACTGCTGAAAGATTTGTTTTTCTCTCCTCATCATAATCATCTTGGGAGTTTCGGACAAGATCTCTATATACAGCCAGGCATTCATCATAGCGTTCTAACCGGTATAACTGAAGAGATAAAAAGCAGATCAAAAATCAGAGGAGACAAGTATTGTGTTATATCCCTAACCCCATATAAACCCTTTTTGGAACTGTTATATAAGAAACCTAATTCAACATAATGTGGGAAATTAACTGTTTTCCCTTTACAATTTTTCAATTAGTTCTACATGCTACTAATACTTCCCAAAAGTTACTTGCAGTGAATCTCTACTATACTGCATATTTGCAGGCATTATTCAGTGAGAAAAGCCATTGTATCAACTCCCATCTTGAGGTTAGGTAAGTGTCTAAGTGGGTTGTAAAAGAAAATCATTCTGAGAAATCAACCTTGCTACCTAAATCTGACTCAACAATAAAAAAAAAAATTTCCCAGATTACTAAGCCCTAGTAAACAGGAAAAAATTAGATGTTAAAACAAGGGCTTACTATTTCTAGGGGTTCATTATATTTCATCTTCATTACCCCTTCCCAGAAACCAACCATTGTATTGGGTATTATCAAGTGTAAACAACATAATTCTTGCTTATTCCATTCAAGTTGTTCTCAAAGGGCAGTGAGAACTGCCACTCTGGGTCAATTAGTCTACAATGTATGCAAAGACGGGTACCCTTTATCAATACCAAAATGCAGGCATTCACCCTAAACTAACCCAGCTTACATGAAAAGTGTTTTATGGACCTATAATCCATAAACGTGCTCAAATTTTTCCTTGTTAAACTAACACTACCTTTTAGGGACAATATATAATTCAATACAACATTATTTGCCCTAAACTGACATTTTAAAAAATTTTAAGAGGGTCTTGCTAGTTCTAGTATAACATTTCTGTTTTCTTACCATAAATAACCCTATAGGCTTATTTGTATGTCTCAAAACACTTTGAAAATAAGGTATTTCCAGAGATTTCATGAACCATCTGAATTTATCCAAATTCTTATTCATCACAATTTTCTTCATTTTACACTTAGAATAAAATACTAGTTAAAAACTACAAAGACTACTTCAAAACTATAGTATATAAACTTACTAGCCTTCATCTTTCCAACTACAAAGTTCAAATTTCACAGGATAGTTCTTAATTTCCCAACTACCCCGAGGAAGTCATCTGTTCATAGAACACTATACATGCAGTTGTTCATACGAAGATCAAGAAGAGGGAATATGTTGAATTGGTTTGGTGGCAAGTTTAATGAAGCATCAGGATGGGCGGGGGTTCCTCATCCCCACTCCCTGCTCTAGGCAGAATCTCATTCACTTAGGATGACTGTCAAACAGGAATTTTAAAGCAGTAATTACCACTTGTCCATAAAGCTCCTTTAGTTTGTCTGTCTGCTGGTTGCACTTTCTATTGTCTTCAAGGCATTCTCAATTCTGTTCAGCCTATACTCGCAGTATGCCTTCTCAAAGGAAAGAGAGTTACTGAAAAAGCAAAAACCAATATGTGATTATTAGCTAACATTGCAGAGCACCCACTATAAGCCAGATACTGCCTTAAGCACACTTGATACATATTAAGTTATTTAATTATTAATAAGATGACAAATGCTAGTGACTTGTCTAAAATCAGCTCAAAAGTGATAGAAAATACTACATTCATTTCCCTAGACTCTCTTGTTTCCATGGATATTCTTACTAGAATTACTGGCCTTTTGAAACAAATATGTAAGAATGAAATTCTGAATTAGCTAAAAACTGTTTTAGATACAAAGACAATCTCAACATTGTTTTAAATGTGTTGTTATACAAGTTTCTTAAATCTATTAATCAAATAATAAGCCATAAAATGCTATTTTAACTTGTTAAAGAATAATTAGCAAAGAAAAAGTAACTAGAAATCTTAAAAGAGCACAGCATTTGTAACCAAACAACTGAGGGAAGATAGGTGTAAAGAAAAGGCTCCTTAAGGCATGACAGAACAGAGGTTACTACAGCTCCTTCCAGTTTCAGAAACACCACTGGGAAGCAAAAGGAAAAAAGAGGAAAGGAAGGAAAAAGGTAAAAAATCACTGAATAATGGGTGGAAAACATGGAAATGGTTATAGCTGTGGTAAAGGTGTACAAACAGCTAATTAAATCACTTACTTGGCAAACACTTTGGTGTGAGTGTTGATGACATTCAAGGCTTCCTTGAAACTTCCATTCTGGATAAGGCATACCACTTTACAGTGCAGGGCAGTAACATCATCCTTGTTGATCTGCAGGACTAGAGAGCAATTTGAGGGAAGCAATCTTTAAATCCATTCGCTTTGCACATTTCCACCTAAGGAAGCTACACCACCAGTTTTACTGCAGCAGAAATGACTGGTCAAAATATTTTTTAAATGGCTGATCTTTAAGTTAAGAAGTGACAATAAGGAGAGCAGTTAGCCTTTCCAGTGAGATAGCTTAAGATGCATGTAAAAAAAAAAGTACAGTGAAATAAAGAATGAAGCTATTTTCTATTGCTTTTTCATCTTGGGATGCATGCTATATCCTACATATTTCATTACTTCACAGGGAAAGAAAAAAGTTCACACAGAACTTAGCAGCAAATGACAGGTTTGATTATAAGTTTGTCACTAACTGCCTTGAGGTCTTGGGCAAGTCTTTTGACTGCCAAATGTCAACTTTCTGGTTGCAAAATGAGTATGAAAGCATTACCTATTTTACAAGGTTATTAAGAAAATTACATGAGAATACTCTATAAATAAATTGTTTGTATACTGTAAAATATACAATTTATTTTGCTGGCAATATTTCCAAACACCATTCAAAATTTCCCTTTTTGGCTAATATAACTAAACCAGAAATACAAGGAAGAATTCAGTTGGCCAAGTGTCAATGCTAAAGAGCTGTTCAGTGTCAAAATGACTAGGATCACTCCTCGTGCTTTGGGGCAACTATAGGAATTCAACTCTCAGTCTAAGAATCAGAGTATTTTCTATCAATTAAGAAAATATATACTGAAGAACAAACTGAGAGCCCTTGCTGATTAAAGAATGCATGCAAAATACTACAGTGCTGATTAATATTGGTTGCAGGCCTAGCCAAAGGCCAAAGTTAATCAAAACAAGTTTAAGAATCAAATAATGCTCATTAGTAGCTATTTTCCTCAAGGTGTGAAATCACAAAAAGTGCACTGTGGGCATAATCACTTCTTTTCACATTAACTCAGCAATAGATTATTGAAAATCCATACTTGTATGTTACAGAAATACCTTGTGTGTTATTACTGCTTTGAACAGTCAAACCCTGTCCAGGTAATTACATTTCCAAACCGAAAAATACAGGCAATATCTTCAGTAAATAATTTAGCACGACAGAGAACATTAAAAAGCATGGTTATATTACAGTTAGGTAGTAAATGATAAAAGAATATAATGAATTGAACGTCACATCGAAGAAGTTTACTCGAAAAACGAGCAGCTGCTGGACAAAAAACAGAATACATCTTTCTTTTTTGCAACATTATTTCAAATGTTAGTGCTTTCACACACACATTTTCTTGTTTAGGACGCTGGAGGGATTCTATCTGTGGGAATGACAGGCCTAACATCCAGATCCAGCCCTTTCCTCTACCCTGAGTCTGTACAGCTTCCACTTCGTCAGCACTAGCTTCCAAATTACGTGTCCCAGGCAGGTTCCTCCCCTGCGCTGCGGCCCAAAAGAAAAAGCTCCCTTAGCAATATTGTCTTGATCACTCTACTACAAGGAAAGCGAAAAGGAGGCAACGTGGAATATTTGCGAAATAAGGCGTGAAATCAACGGAGTAAAAAATAAAAACAGTTTAAAGACGTTGGGAGCTGCGGTCTCTTTAAATCCCTCCCTCGCTTCTCGCTGGGGGGAGCTAAAGAGGGAAGTACACGTGGCTCTAAGCCACCCAGGACCCAGAGCTGGTCGGGTTGAACAAATGGACGGCGACCCCCGCCGGCTGGACGTCCCGGCCCTAGCGGGCGGCTGGGGTCTCCCCTCCCCGCATCGCATCTGCTCGGAGACGGTCGCGCGCGTCGCAAGGGAGCTGCATCCTCCCACCCGCCCGGCGCTATCCGGACACTTACTCTTGTTGACGGTTTTGAGAGCGCGCGTGAAGTCACCGTTCTGGCCATAACGGTTCACTTCACTCCAAAGCGCAGGCACCGAAACCCCCCCACTGCCGCCGCTCGCCATCTTGGAGGAGAGGCGAGCCGACCTCTGCCCCGGAAGAGGATCTCGGAGGTGGGCAAGAGAAGACGGAAGCCGGTGGTTGCTAAGCGTTTCGGAGTCCGAAGCGTCCCCATCCCGGAGTCAGTGTTGAAGACAGCGGTCTTAGTGCTTGTAGCTGGAAATTTGCGGAGATAGAGTTGGTACCCCTTATATGAAGCGGGTCTGGGGGAATGAAGCGTCGGACCCCAGGAGGAGGTTGAAAAGGATTCACCGAACAGATTCACTAAAAGTAGCGTGCGTTTCCGGGGCGACCGCTGGGGGCGGAGAAGTGTCCAGGTCGCTAAAGGCGGGGCGAGGCCGCAGTCTGTGGAAGATGAAATGAAAGGTCTATGGCATGATGAAATACCAACTACAAACTTCAGGGAGCTGTTTGAAAGAGTAGGAGAGAAGGGGAGAGAGAGACAGACGGCTTCTTGCTGCCCGGGCATACTTCATAGAGGTATTGGTATTTGAAGAGGATCTTGAAAGATGATGAGGAAAACGGGTTAGTTCTGGGTCAAGTTCACGCAGAGAAGCGAATATGAGGAGACGCACAGAAGAAAAGAATCAAGTGCAAAACAGTTTGGTGAAAACCCTTTGTCTCCTTTGTTTTGCATTTCGAGAGCAGTTAGCAGTAAGAAAAAAGTGTTTTGAGGTGAGAATACCAAGGTTCAGTTCCTGGCTTTGTGACTCGATAGATGTTTGGCTTGTGACCGTATTATTAGAGTCCCAGTTTTCCCGGCTGTAAAAATAGGGATAATATATCATTGTTCCAGAGATAAACGATACTTCATGCCTCCTGGCATAGTAAGCACTCAAGTAGACATCGGGGCGGGGTGAAGTTTTGGTAAGACTTTAAGATGTGTTTGAATGTCAGGACAAAATACTATTGAATATTTTAATATTTGCTATTTTTAAAACATGTTTATTCATAGAAACAAAAAAATTTGTTTATTCATGTAAGACCTGTGGCAGGTCTTACCTGGGGCTGGATAGGGGTGGGGGGTCCAGTGTTTTCGTTGCGGGTGTATGGGATCTAGTTCCCTGACCAGGATCAAACCCAGCCCCCTGCATTAGGAGCATCGAGTCTTTGTCACTGGATCACCAGGGAAGTCCTTGTTGGGTACTCTGGATGAGAATGACTGAGCATTTTATTGAACGCCTAGTCTACACTCATTTCTTGTCCCGATTGTACCAGTTTCTGCCACTCCCCTGCCCTCTCTTTGCCAGCAATCTAGCTCTTTTTCATCCTTCAGTATTTCTGTTATTTTATCTGGTCCTAGGTTAGAAGTTACCTCTTTTGTCTTCGCAGACTGCAAGGTTCCTCACTACAGGCTCTAACAGAGTTCTCTGTTTCTGAGCACTGCTCATTGTTTAAGGCCTCTCTCCAGATGGACTATATTTGCCTTGTTTACTGTAGCATCCCTAGTATCTAGCCCACATCCTGGCATATAGTTGGTACTCCACTTTTTAACGGAATGAGTTTTTGCTTATTTCTCCCCTGATCTGAGTTCCTTGTGAACAGAAACTATGTCCAGCTCATGGCCACTGCTATCTTTACTGCACCACCATGCTAGGTTAACTCTTCCTCAACTGTTTGAAGTTGTGAGAAGTTAAATGCAAAAAGCTCCATTGAAAGTTAAGTTTTCATTGGCTTTCTTAGGACTGCTGGGCAGAAGATGGCAGGGAGAAATTGTGAATGTTCCATGGCATGTCATGTTTTATTTGTCACATCATGCTCTGTGCTTATTTTCCTAAGAGATTAAATCAGCTGAAGGGATATCAAATTCAAGGTAATTTTCATGGAACCAGTTCCACTCATTCTATCCTCTACAGTCAGCCAAATGGAATTTCTACATGATGCATTCATGTGCTAGGACGTACTTTACATATATTGATTCATTTAATTCACAGTCACTTGAGATAGGTAGTATTAGTCCCACTTTACACATGAGGAAATGGAGGCACAAAAAAATTTTTGTTGAAAGTCACATCTTCTCAACTGGATAACAGAATACAGTTACCTTCTTAACCAATCTCCTCTAGTCCACACAACAGCAGAGAATGCTTTGAAACCTGTTGGATACATTATGTCAGCTCCTGCTCAAACCTACCAATAGTTTTTCCTGTCACGCTTCAGGGTAGCCCATAGACCCTAAGAGATCTAGTTTTTGTTTCCATCAACATTTCCTTCCACTCTTAACCCTTTCCTTGCTCACAGGGCTCCAGCAGTATTAGCATGTTTGCAGGTCCTCAAAACAGCAAAGATGTTTTACTTTCTGTTCCCTAATCTGGGAAACTACTTCCCCGTATCTTTGCATGGCTTGTTCTTTACATCCTTCCCTGCTTGCCTCAAAAACATTCCTCATACCCAGTCACTGTCCTCTCACCACCTTGGTTATTCTTCACGTGCACTTATACTTCCTCGAACCTATCCACTTTATCTTTTATGGTTATCCCAAATAAAATGTAAATTTTGTGAGCTTGAAGGCCTCATCTCTTGTTACTTTACTAGGACCTAGAATAAAATCAGGCAAAACATGTATTTCACACGTGGATAAATGAATAAAGCTTCACACAAGAGCTTATCTTTGTCTTTTATTTGGCTGCATTGTTTACATTTCAGAAGGCATTAAAGCAAAGCAATTTTAAGTGTGGCTTTACGATATAAACTAGTGAGTTATTTGGACACAATTTTTCTTCTTTTTAACTACAAGCCCACAAAGTATAAACATCCAAAGATGGCAAACCAGGTAGGTTTGTGTAAGTTACTTTTTAGAACAGTTAAAATAGTTTTAAACAAGTATTTACTCTAGCATTGATGAACTATACTATTGAGGATATATGTACTCTATTAAGAAACTAATGGTGAAAATTATTATGACCATTAATAAAGGTCAGTCCTGCCCACCAATCTGTGTTTGACATTTTTATGTACTGCACAAAAACAGAGCTTTTGCTAGGTGGGGATAGAAGAGCTGAAATAGCAGCCAACAGCTATAACAACTATTCAGAGACCTTAAGAATCCCAAGTTCAAAGATGTTAAGATCAAATCTTTTAAATTGTTCTTGTGATCTAACTTAAGAAGAAAACTAAGCAGGACATGATTTTTACAATTCCCTCCATTTCTAGCAGACAGCTAGGCATAGCACATCAGAGCATAAGGCAAATAAACTGTAAAACTCTATTTTCTCCTCTTTGGGAACTTACAATCCAACAGAGAAAGTACTTGTAGTCATTGTTGCCAGAGGAAGGTTTAATGGAGACAGTGAAGATGAAGCCCTAGTAACACAATTTTAGTGACATGAGACATTCTAAGTCTGAAAACTATGAGAAAAGCAAGTTCCCTTGATAGGTTACATCAGTGATTCTTAACCTACAGATTATGGACAGATTTCAAGGGAACCCAGGAACCAGTGGAACACACTGAGAAATTCTGTGCAATTTTCTAGACAGAGGATCAGCAGTGTTCTAATTTTCAAAGGAGTCTATGTTGCAAAAGAAACTTAAGAGTTTATGTTCTAAGTCCTTGGACAATCTTCAAAAAGGTTAGGTTGAGAATGAAGATCTAGACCAGGCTAGTAACAGAATTTGACCCTTGCTTGAGATTTTTTGTAGAGGATGGGTAAATGGTAAATTCAAGACTTGGTGATGAGTTAAAAATCAAAAGGTCAGAAAAAACTGCTGCTGCTGCTAAGTTGTTTCAGTCGTGTCTGAATCTGTGCGACCCCATAGACGGCAGCCCACCAGGCTCCCCCATCCCTGGGATTCTCCAGGCAAGAACACTGGAGTGGGTTGCCATTTCCTTCTCCCAGAGAAAACTATCAAGGATAAAATTAAGCTTCTGATTTGGGACAGTGAGTATAGCCAGTTATAGGCTTGGAAGATGGGTTAAGTTTGGAGCATTCAGAGGGAAATGGAAAGCTGAAAATACAAGTCTATAGACATTCACTATGAAGATGATTATTCTAGCACTATTTGTAAACAATGGACTGAACAGCAGGAAATACCAATAATTAAGTGAAAGAGTAATATATGAGGAATGATCAAAACTGAGGTTGGAACAATTTGATGTCTAGCCCAAGAAAAGAATAATCAGGTCAATTATACTCTAAAGAGATCATGTTAAAGTGGTAAGATGCTAGCTTGTTAACAGTTGACAGGAAGGTGAAAAAGTACAGACAGTGTAGGCCAGTGGCAAAACTTTTCAGGATTTCATCTGTAGCAGAGACTCAGCAAGGGGAGTATAAGGAGGCATCTATGATTATAATGGAACCTGTAGCACCTATGTTTTGTATCACTTAATCATATATTTTCTTTCCTTTTCCTCTGTGCTATCTTATATGAAGAATATTAGTGGTAATCAGGGCTTTCCTGGTGGCTCAGACGGTAAAGAATCTGCCTGCAATCTTGGAGACCGGGAATTAATGCTTTATATTTCAGTGAGGATATGACCAGTTTGATATCACCTGATGATAAAACAGCTAATGGGACTTTGTGCACTGCCTGTGTTGGAATCATAAACTTTTTACCTTAAAAAAGCATAAGAGCATAGGCACAGAGGGAAAAAGGGCAGATTGTGCCAAACATCTTTCAATTTTCCCTGCAGGCCCATTCTCCATCCTTCTGCACACTGTTCTCTGCCTCAGAATAGGACCTGTATGGACTGTATCAACAGACTTCTATTGTCTAGAGGGTGTGGCCACTGGAGAGATCCTTGGGGACTGGGGGTGTGGGGTGGGTGGGAAGGGATGGAGGGACACAGATTAATTGGTAAAAACTGCCCTCTTTTCAAAGTGAACATATACATAAATTTTTACATGCAAGTTTAAGGGCTGTGTGGACACTTGGATAAAAGTTTAAATGATCTGTAAAATTCCCAAGGCTGCATAATGTAATACTGATTTCCAAATATGGTTTATAGACTCATGATGAACTGTAATACTTCTCAGTAATAACTATTCCTTTAGAGGTACATTTTGCTGGGTATACGGCCCAGGGTTAATACTATTAACAAGAAAGAAACTAGTTATGGTCATTAACTGAGAGATTAATTAATCCAATTTCTGAAAATGATGGTAAGCTGGGAATTGTTAGTCTGACTACAATATATATAGAATGAAAAGAATTTTATGACCTACAGAGCCAAGTAAGATTTACTAAATCTTTCATTTGCAATGGCAAGGTAACTACTTTTTTTCCCATTGGAAACTGCCTTAACACTTCACAGAGGAATTCTCAGAAGTTCTCTATATGGTGTCCTCAGTGCCCCTTCATCTTGTCTGTCTTAGCCCTAGCAACAATCTTGGCTTTTGTCAAAAAAAGGCAGTATCAAACCCAAACTTCATCTCTCTCTATAGCTAAATACATCATTTTCTGACATAGTGACTGCAAATAAAAAACCATGCCCTTAGAATTTTGTTAAGATCATACTGTGAAAAAGGCCTATATTGTGCTTAATTACCCTAAGATACAACCATTTTACATTTCTAAAACTTACGGGCTGAGATGTAGAAAGTCAAGTAATAACTAGAGAACTTTGTAATAGGACATTATTAGCATTTAATAAATATAATTATACTGTCTACCTAATAATGACCATATGTGGGTAAGAGATTAATTTTGAATGTATAGTAATTTCACTACTTATAAAGAGACATTAATAAATATGTACACATTTTACTACTCCATGAATCGAGAAAAGCATTTATTCACTTAGAAATTTTATTTTTCTCTCAATGATTTAAAATCTTTTCAACTTGATTTTCGGGGGGGGGCAGCTAAACTAGAAAATTATAGTTTTCCTCCTAAAAAAATGCAGTGATATTCTTTCTTATAAATTGGCCTCTCTGATTTTCTTGTCAGCCTGCTTCAAGGAAATCCATGTGTTTAATACACTTGCTCGCAGTCGGGCCCAGATCAAATGGTTATTTAATCCAAATATCTGAGCAGCAAACTGAGCTGATCCTTCTGGAGAAAGGATGGTCGAACAGCCAAGACCTATTGGTTCAGAAAAGATGGAAAATTGAGCTGTGAATTAATAAAATGAAAATACCACCTAGCAAACCATTCTATACTCTCAGAAGCCCCACCAGCCACAGACAATAAAGCTACTATATTATCCTTTTCTAAAGTAGATCTGTGGATGGAGTTTCCATCTTTACTATCTGGAGTGATAAAGTGATAATATTCATCAGCTAGGAACAGGTATTTTATATACAACTATCACTCTTCTCATTGAATCTACTTGCAAAGAAATTTACCTTTTGCAAAGTTCTTTTCATATATACTATCCCTTTAACTCCCTGGTAAAAGGTCAACAGAAACAAAATAAAATAAGGCATGAGGTTCACTGGGTGAAATCATCTGTCCTTAGACAAACGAGGTATGTTGTTTTGGTAATTTTCTAGCTATTCCTTTTGTCTTTGCACTTGAATCATTCTAACAGTTTTAAGAAGTTATAAAAGTCAAATCCACAAAATAATGTTAAATATTAGGTTACACATTCAATACTAATTTAATAGATCTATAAGATAGTAGAGTAGGTAACTTCTTAGGGGGCCACACACTGCTCAGGAAGAGTTTCGGTTTTTTCAGCTAAAGCCATGGTGGCCTTTTTTTTGGAGTATAGTTGCTCTGCAATGTACTGTCAGTCTCTGCTGTATCGCAGAGTGAATCAGTCATACATACACATGTATCTACTTTTTTAGATTTCCTTTCCACTTAGGTCACCACAGATCACTGAGTAGAGTTTTCTGTGCTATATAGTAGGTTCTCATTAGTTATCTATTTTATACATAGTAGTGTATATATGTTATGTCACTCTTAACCTCCCAATTCATCCCATACCGCCCTTCTCTCCTTGGTAACCAAGTAAGTTCTTCAGGCAGAGTTTCTTGAGGTGGGGCTATTATGTCATTAGAGTCAAGGACTAGACAGGTTATAGATCCAAAGCTCCAGTTTCCCTAAATACTCTGGGAATTCATCAGGCTCTTTGATTCTCACAATCCCCAGTAAGAATAAAGTATAAATCACAAGGATATTTAATTTGTATTAATGACTCAATTTATACAGATCCACTATTTACTACATAACTAATATCAGCCAAATTAAGAAAAGTCAGTCCCTACGGGAACATGTCAGAGGACAGATGTGAATGGGTATCATGGTTATGATTTTAAAATTAGTCCTTATCACTTAGAAAATAAACATTTAAGTATAAAATGCCATCATGTCTCAGATCTGCTTTACATTATGCAGCAGGAGAGGGCTACAGATGCAACAAGATGTGAATTTCTGAAGCTGGTTGACAGGTATGTAAAATTTCATTATGTTATTATACCACTGTACATATTTGAAGCTTGTGAATAAAAGTTTTTAGAAGATTCCGTTATCTTACCACTGGGTAATCGAAGAGAAGACCACACATCCTGAGCTCCCCAGTCTGGAGTGAGAGGAGGACAGCTGATAACTGGATATGCAGTGTTACCAGACAACACCGGCCCTAAACCATTGCTTCTGCCTGCCACTGCCACAAACACAGTAGGAATGCCATCCCCTAGGTAAACGACAAGTTATAATTACACTAAGCACTCAAGAGATTTCAAGATAATTTTTTAAAAAGGGGTCTCTGTGTAGTAACTCCCTGAGTTCCTTTAACAGTACTCTCTAGATAAAACACTATATTAAGTCACTATTAAATATATTCAAAATACAAGGTTCATCCTGCCACTTACTAGATGTCAAGTAATGAAGTAGCAAGAATAGTTTTGACTATCTTTGAGATCTGTAGCATTAAGGAGGTATTAACACACAGGTATGGACTTCCCTGGTGGCTCAGACGGTAAAGCATCTGTCTACAATGCAGGAGACCCGGGTTTGATCTCTGGGTCGGGAAGATCCCCTGGAGAAGGAAATGGCAATCCACTCCAGTACTATTGCCTGGAAAATCCCAGGGACAGAGGAGCCTGGTAGGCTACAGTCCATGGGGTCGCAAAGAGTCGGACATGACTGAGCGACTTCACTTTCAACTCTATGAGAGAGGGAATGTTCAAAGGCCCCTTCTACTATTGCTGCTTTGGCTCACTGGAGCAAAGAACAACACCACCTGAACCAGCATCTATCTTGCTGTCCTTCAGCCAGCAGGGTATGGGAGACGCACAGTTAATAGAGACTAGAGGTGAGTGACACTTCTTGAGGAATTAAATTCAATAATAGAGTACCCAAATATTTAACACTCTTCAATAAATTTTTTTTATCACATCTCATAAACATCTTATTCTTTCATAAACTCATAAGTTATTTCTGTTTCCTACAGCAGTCTACTTGGAATCCAAAATTTTATGTTTGCATTTTCCTGGAGAGAAAGAGATCTGGTTTTTATTAGCTTATCATAGGGGTCTGACCTCCACCTCCCACACCCCAAAAAAAGCTCTTAAAAATTCTATAACTATATTCCTATAGCAACTACCTTTAGAAGGAATATACAACCAATATTTTCTCCAGTTGAGAATCATTCCAATCTATAGGGCTCCTTATTTTAGATGCTATCCCATCAAGACATTTCTTTTATATACTATATTCTGAAATTGTTCCTTCATTTCATGTCTGACTGTCTCCCAGGAAAGGCCGACCATTAGAGATACCTGAGAGAACCTGCGGCTTCAACCTCAGCCCTTTCTTCTGTAATTGATGTGGGGTCTATTTTCTGTTACAGGGTACTAGAAACAGTGCTTGAGGGGATTAGGTA
This sequence comes from Aepyceros melampus, assembly GCA_006408695.1. Taxonomy (NCBI): domain Eukaryota; kingdom Metazoa; phylum Chordata; class Mammalia; order Artiodactyla; family Bovidae; genus Aepyceros; species Aepyceros melampus. The sequence goes on along the minus strand of SJXQ01011992.1, from coordinate 108,052 downwards.
AGGACTAATTCTAGTCTTCATTTTCCTCCCATGCTTGCATTTTCAATTTTTCTCCCTGATCAATTCTTTTATAAGCTCCTGCCTTCTCCATTATAAGCTCCTGGAGCACCTTAAAAATTCTGATCAAAGTTTAAAATTTTTTCCCTTGGAAATGTGGAAAATTATTTTTCAGCATTATTAGTCTAAACATAAAATTTTGGGGCAGAATCAGGAGAACTTCCTGAAATGGTCTATTTATTCAATATTTACCTTCATACTCAGCTTTAATCCTCAGAGTTTCATCTGGTCCTTTATGGGCAGAGGTGACCCTAAGTTCACATGGAATGCCAAAAGTTCCACAAGCCTTCTTAATTTTTTCACAGTGATTAAGATCAGAGGTTGAGCCCATCAATACTATAACCCTGCACTGACTTTCTGGTTTCAGAAGCAACTGGAAAAGAAAAACATGAATATGAAGAGAAGGCAAAGATAAAAATGGATAAATATGGGAATGAGTACTGTAAGAACAGTTTACAGTAAAATTATAATGTGACACAGTATTTCCTTAAGAAACCAAATTTAAGACAAGCAGAACAAAATGATAAGAGGATTTATTTTTCAAAATAACCTCTCTATAAAAGAAAGTGGTCTTCCTAATTAAGACCTAATGAGTAAGATTTTTAATCAGATAAATTATGTTTACTGTTATAATAAAAAATTAATATTCAGGAAGCTGTAAAATAGTTCATCAAAGATTTTTAGTACATTCTGTTTAACACGTTTTAAGGTATAATCAGCCAAGATAGAAGTCATGTTATAAACCTTTGTAAGCTAGTTGTATGGAATTCAAAACGCACGTTCCCATGGAAATGATGTTCTAAAAAGTAGTTATTACCCTTGGATAACCAGAAACCCCATTCATTTTCCATGGAATTATAGCAATAATAAAAACAAAAACTTTAAAGTGACATTTTAATGTCACATGGAGTTCCGATTCTGTACTCTTTCTAGGGACTCCGAGTAGCAACAGAAAGGTGAGTAGGAAATGTAAGGTTCCCCTGCAGGGAGCAAGGAGGAAAGGATTCCAGGTTTCCCAGTAGTATCTGGGAGCAGCAGATTGGCCAGTTTCACTGCAGGGGGTTCCAGTGTCCCAGTGAGGATAGTTCATTCAGCTAGGACATTTTTTTTTAAGTGCTCCTTCTGTTAAAAGTCATTGGAAAAAAAAGAAAAGCACTGCACCCTCTCATTTTTGTTTCTTTCTGAAGCCCAATTTTCTTGGAGAAAAATACAGAAGACAATGAAAGGCTTACCTCTACTCTTTCTGCAACCCACTCAAAATTTTTCTTTACCATCTGTAGCCCTTCAGGAGTTACTTCCTTGAGATCACGATATGACTAGAAAATAAGAAAGCTTAGAATATAAATACCAGACATGCACGAGACCCCAACCCCAAACACCCAGCAACTACATCAGGCAAACAGAGAGGGTTGATTTGAGCATCATTATAGAGACTCATGACCTCACACCCAATTCCCACAACCAAGTCAGTTCTGAGAGTCAGAATTTATTGACTGAAGAGGAGATTGGGTAAAGTATTCTACTAGTAATATTCTTCCTATCTGAAATGACTTGGTTTCTGAGGTTAGGGTATAGATTATGGAGTTTGCATAGCAAAAGATATATCTGAAAAATATATCTGAGCCTACAAACTAATTTCTTGAATTAGAGAAAGTTCAGATAATGATATATTCTTGCAGTTTCATTCAAAGATAACTGCTTCCTGAGGCTTCCCTGGTGGCTCAGAGGTTAAAGTGTCTGCCTCCAATGCGGGAGACCTGAGTTCGATCCCTGGGTCGGGAAGATCCTCTGGAGAAGGAAATGGCAATCCACTCCAGTATTCTTGCCTGGAGAATCCCATGGACGGAGAAGCCTAGTAGGTTACAGTCCACGGGGTTGCAAAGAGTCAGACACGACTGAGCAACTTCACCTTCACACGAGCTTTTATAATTAGCTGCCCTGACAATTCTTACATATTAAGTATAGAGAAGATCTTCCCCTAATTTTTTTTTTTTTAATTGAAAAGAACAGAATTGGAGCTTGGTAAGATCTGTAAAACCTGGGATAGAGTTCCACATCTGCCACTTGCTCATTTTAAAAACCTTTTATTTGCCTTTTTTTGAGGGGACGGGGCAGCAATTATTCCCAGGTCTTAAGTCTTTGTTTCTTCAGTGCAACCTCCTCTTCTGGTTTAGGAACAGTCTGTTCTTTTTCAGGAAGGATCAGCTCAGTGTGGCAGGGAGAGCTCACGTATGGGATGATCTGACCGCTGGGCTCACTTGGATGTGCTCAATGACCAGAGAATCCACACCTAAGCTCTTAAGTTCAGCATTACCCTCTGCATTTCTGAGCAAGTGCAGTAAAAATTCAGCACTCTTTTTGGCCACTGACCCTGCGTCCAGTCCCACTGTTTGGCCTCGGCACACCTACCAACTCTACCACTGTAATGATGGATGACACAGTAGCTTCCATAAAGGGACATCTTTCAGACTGATGGCTTTTCAAATATGCATACCCTGGGCATTTTCATGAATGTTCTTAACATGAAGATTTGAACCCCTTGATTTGCATGATTTTGTAGAGTTCTCTGGCTCAAGTGAATAGCAAACCATTTTTAGAGGTCACCTCAGGTCAGGCCACTCAGCAGAAAAGCCCTGTCACTTACTCTTGTTAATTGTGGAGATATCTATCACCTTAGAGCCTTAAGTTTTCAATTAATCAAAAAAGGGTAATGTTTGCTCTGTGTGAGAAATCTGCTTCATAAATGTAAAGTATTATTCCTATCCTTTTCTCCAGAATATATGAAACATAGAAGATATTTATCTTTAAAAATAAATAGCAATCAACAACTTGGGCTCATGTTATCACAAACAATAACTGCCCTTCCTTTTCCTCCCATCTTCCCTTTATCTTCTATCCCAGCCTGATCTTGCAAAGGATTAAAGAAAGCCTGAAGTATTACCTACCTGTTTGTCTTTTTGCTGGCTTCGATCTCCTGATGGCCAGAGTCTCCAGGAATCATTATCAATAACATCAGCAAGAACAATTTCTCTGGTGGTTACATCAACACCAAATTCAATCTAGAAACAGCATTTCAACAAAGAGTTTTTCAAAACTAGACTACTAAAGACATTTCTCAGTTATAATCTTTACTTTCAAATCTCTGTTTTATTTGTACCTTCATATCAACTAGTGTACAGTTCTGGGGCAACCAGGATTTCTCCAGTATTTCAAAAATAGCCTGTGTAGCATGACTCATGATATCCACTTCAGTTTGTCCTATAACAAGTCCAGCAAAACAGAAATTTGCAGCAATTAGTTGTTCCTCAGACCACTGTGGATCATTATTGGCATCATCCTGAGAAAAAAGTATAGGAGTACAAGTAACTTAAATATAAAATATTTGAAATTTTCAGATAAACTGAGCATGATGAATTCCTCAGAAACATTCATTTTCATTAAAGATTTAATTTTTGTTTAAAATCCCTTTAATTCACAACAATCATTTTAAACTTTTCTATTTTCAATAGCTACTTTAAAATTCAGTATTTTGGAGTAACTTATTCTAAGTCATAAAGTACTTTTAAAGAATTTGTTTTCTCTATATAAATAATTTAAATAGAAGTTTATTATTTTTATTTTCTCTTAATCAGTCAACAGAGATGGTAAGAAGACCAAAACACATTCTACTCGAACAAAATCCTTCCAGAATGCAACTTTCATAATCCCTTGACCTTACTTTCAGTAAGAATTTATACAAGACTATAAGTCTTCAAGAACGTTGCTCAATAATTCAAGAGACTTCATACAATATAGAGAGATTGGTAAAAAAATAAAATACTTTCATTTTATTCTAAGTAGTGTCCCAACTGTACATGAAGTTTTTCTTTTATGGATTCTTGATTTGTATAATCATAAGACAAATGCTTTAAACTGTGCAGTTCACTGATGCACAATGACACTCCTTCTGAATAGAAGAAATATTCTTAAAAGCATGAAAAGAGATGAAAAGAGAAAAGCAGTTTCAGTAAAGAAAACCAATACAAACTCATAACTGTTGACTCCTACATCTTTTGTTGTATGATTCTGCTTCTAGGACACATTAACAACAATTTCCTGTATTAGACTATCAAAAGATCCCTCATATTAGTCTTCAAGAGTAGATTTTAAAATTTACTGAATTGTTCATTTTCTCTTCTTCCTAATAACTGCTAATTTCAATTTGTTCTTTTTATTTGTCGTCTTGTTCCAATGTAATATAAATAGATTTTCAAAGACATTTTCTCCTAAATTTTTGAATTATCATTATTAACTGAAGTGTACATTCTCCACAAATATTTCTGGAATGATAATTTTAGTATCAAAAACTTAGATAGAAAAAAACAAAGCTTAAATAGTATTTAAATCTTTTGACTCTGTGATAAACTTGTTGCTCAATTATAGTAAGACAGGGAGGTATAAAATAATTACCTTAAAAAACATCTCTACTTTAGGTGGGTAGAACTTTATCCTTCCTTAACACCAGGATTTCTTTTGAGAAAAGAACCAGTTGCTATTCTTCTACAAACCCATTCAATTGGGATCATTTCACACTTAGGTGCAATGAAAGCTGTCTCCCCACATTTTCTGGTGAAAGCAGTTTTGATACCTACATATTGGTGACAAAAAGAAAAAAAAAGCATTAAAATTATATTTAAAAAGTTAGATCTGAGGCATAAAAAAACTCTACCCTTTATAAAAAAGAAAACAAAAACTCTTGTGTAGGGAAGTGGGAGGCAGGTTCAAGAGAGAGGGGACATACCAATACCAATGGCTGAGTCATGTTGGTATATGGCAGAAACCAACACAAAATTGAAAAGCAATTATCCTCCAATTAAAAAAAAAAACAAAACCCTGCACAGCCAAATGCATTACCCTTAAATGGCACTATCGAAAATAAATATAATTTTTTAAAAACAGGCAGAAGTAGGAAAAAATTTTTTAATATGGCTTTCTACTGCCTATCAAAATATTCAGGAATATTTCATTTTATGTTGCAAGGCAAATTATATACTGATTCTAAAAATCTGAGTTCCAGTGTCTCTTCATTCATTCTTTCAAAAAACATTTGAGTGTCTTCTCTACCGCTGTGCTCCTAACTGCACAGGCATGTAAGTCCCTAAACGGCACTAAATTATCTCTGAATCAGATCTGGTAGCAGGCCTGTCACATTCATTGGTCCAGTTTATACAGGCCTTATAAAATACTCATTTATCACAATCAGATACAGCCCTAAATTCTGGACAGCATTTTTCTCTTTAATATTTAAAGCAAATAATCCTTGAAAAAGGCTTTCAACAGATACCAGCAGGAACACAGTGACCAATCTGGCTAAGAGCAAAGAACATATTTGTCCTTCCTCTCTTCTCTCTTTCTCAAACTGTTACTGGGAAACTAAGATAAACAGCTGCCTTGTGATGTTTGGACTGGGGCTATTTTATGTGGTGGCCCTGGAAAATAACTTCTCTAATAACAGTTACAATATATCAAAGCTGTATGTTGCGGCAATTCCACATATACACAAAAGGACTGAAAGCAGGGACTCAAACAGGTATCTGAACACCAGTGTTCACTATGTTCACAATGTTTAGTCTATTAACAGTAACCAGAAGGGAGGAAAGGTCCAGAGTGTCCAACAAGAGATGAGTGGAGTGGACAGACAAAATGTAGTTCATACACACTGAATTACTACTCAGTTACAAGAAGGAGGACTTTCTGATACATGCTACAACATGGATGATTCGTGAAAATATTATGCTAAGTTAAGTAAAGGTTAACACTGTAATTCTACTTAGAGGAAGATACCTAAAGTAGGCCAATTCATAGAGACAGAAAGTAGGACAGAGGTTACCTGGGGAGATTATTGTTTAATGGATCAGAGTTTCAGTCTGGAATGACGAAAAAGTTCTGGAAATTGATAGTGGCAATGGGTTGCACAACACTGTCAACATACTTAAACATCAGTGAATTGTACACTTAAAAACAGTTAACATGGTAAATTTTATGTGTGTATATTTTACCACAATTCGCACGACCTGCCTTAGGTCAGGCACTATAAATTCGGTTTCTTTTTGCTTAATCCTCATAATACCTGATAAGGCACGATGATCTTACCAAGAAACAGGTAACACTGAGACATACTGGTTATGTAGGCTACTACTAGGCAAGGCAGGGTTTCCAACCCACACTGTCTGAACTCTGTAGGCTGCTTTATGCTATATTCTCCTAGAGGTGTTATTATATCATCACACTAATGTGAATTAAAATATCTCTGGGAAACCTGCATGGGTTTAACATAATTATGCTCATCTTTAGGCTATAATATTAGTCCCTTCAATCCCAATTTAAACCTCTAATCAAATTTTTATCATCAAAGGACTGAAGATCTTTGATCTTACGTATATATGTTAAGTATCCACAGGTGAAGGTAACCTACATTTATGGAAACCTTGCATCATGCTAAGTGTTTTTTACATTATCTCATTTAACCATACATATACATAAAAATTTTAACTAGCTGCTATCATTCACATTTTACAATGAAAGAAATAGAGGCTCACAGAAATAATTTAATAGTGAGGTCATGCTGCTAGTAAGTAATGGAGCCTGGACCTAAAATGCACTATCCAGTTCTGAAACCTGTATGGTTTTCTTTGTATTCTCTCTGGGTTTGACCAGGAAGATTCAATTAAAATAGGGAAAAGAATAAACTGTTGTATACTATGTAGATAGGAACTCTGGGAAAGAATGTTAAAAGTGTATGTAAAATACATAGGCCACTTTAATCTTTAACAAATGATTGGGCTCATGGGCAGTGAGGAATTTAAATCAATCCTTGACTTGAGGTGGTTAACTACGTAACTAGGTCTAAGAGCTCTTTTTACCCATTAGTCATACTTACTCATTGTCTATCAAGCTTTACAGACTAGTATCCAAATCTATTGCTTAAATACAAACAATAGTCACTGTTACTCAGAGGAAAGTCCTCCCCTGTATCTACTGCTACTGCTAGGTCACTTCAGTCATGTCCGACTCTGTGCAACTCCATAGACGGCAGCCCCCCAGGCTCCCCCGTCCCTGGGATTCTCCAGGCAAGAACACTGGAATGGGTTGCCATTTCCTTCTCCAATGCATGAAAATGAAAAGTGAAAGGGAAGTCGCTCAGTCATGTCCGACTCTTTGCCACCCCATGGACCGCAGCCTACCAGGCTCCTCTGTCCATGGGATTTTCCAGGCAAGAGTACTGGAGTGGGGTGCCATCGCCTTCTCCGCCCCTGTATCTAAGGGAATCAAAACTACATAGAATCAACTTATGGTAGTCATAAAAAAAAACCTGCTTCTAAGAAAAAAGGATTCAGTTTAGATGGTATAATGATTGCTTCTAACACATACACAAAAGAACTTCCCCCATTAGTCTCAGTTGTTTACAAAATTCAAAACTCTTATCAAGACTACTAAGAAAATGTAAAAGTCACTTCACATTATGAATTACAACATCCAAGTATGACAGCTAATCAGCCCAGCTAATCCCAGACCATCCCTGTATTAAGGTTCCAAGCTCCCCAACTGTGGTTTAACAACTGTGAGACTGTTAGTCATATCACTACTATCATGTATAAATGTAACTACAGTGGGTTTCTGTGCAAGAAGGAACTGAAATATAAAAGGTTAAATTTTGATTTTTAAGTACAGAGACTAAATCTAGGAACTTCAAAATTCCCGTATAAGTGTTATTTCACTATATAGCATGTACAGTGTTATTTCCTATATCTATACCTATTATTTGTATAGTCTTTTATAGTTTGTTCATGAGTGACAAAGAGAAAAGTAGAATCCTGATTTACTGATTCTCATTTTGGTGCTTTTCTCATTCAAATTTCCAGAAATACCTTAATTTGGAACATATCCATGGTTATAAAGAAAGCAGTTTTAAACAGACCACTGACGGTCAACTAGACATAGCATTTAACTATTAGCAAGTAAAAATTGCATAAATAAGGCTTAAAAGAACTCTTAATCCGTACCCTAAAACTAGCAATCTGTTATGAATTTAAAAAACTTTTAACTTTTAGGTATGTTCAGTGTGCTAAATAGATCATTGCTGGAGTACTCCATTTGCGTGACCAACTTTCCCAGCTGGATGCAGGCCTTTCAGAGTTAAACTGCATCATCCTAACTCACCCTCCTGAAGCCCCGGCAAGTACACTGAATGGTGTCTTATTAAATAAGCAAATAAAAGAACTCGGGCCTGTACATATCTTCAAATAAAAGAACTCGGGCCTGTACATATCTTCCACTGCTTTAATCCCAAAGCTGCATACTACTATGGGGACACAGAAGCTAGTTATATTGTTAGCAACTTATAGCGTTAAGCAACTATAAAAAATTTTAACATGTACGGGGAGGAGGTAACTTGTGAGGTTAAAAAAAGATCAAAGGATCACTTATCTGTACTGCAAGAGGAACCTAACACTAGTTTGATGCTCTCTCTTGAAATCCACTCAGTTACTGGAAAACCACCATTCAAGGAAACCTTGAGGTAAAAATCCTGGGTTCATTATTTAAGAACCGAGGGAAGTGCTTTAAAATTATGTAATATTTTTACCTTCAATGTATAAAGTGATTTATGATAGGGATGATAATTTAGGTTGGCGATTAAACATATTTTTTTGTCACAGTAATTAAAAATGGGAAACAGGGTACTTTGGAAAAGGCAAAAGTACTCAAGAACCTATTCCATGCTGACGGAAAGAATTTAACTTGAATTACCTTGTTTCTTTCACTCCAATTGCCCTCCACAGAATGTTTTGTTCTGGATTTCATCTTTCGAATAGATTTCACTATTGGAAACAGTCTTTACTCAGTTTTAGAGTAGGAGGTAACCCTGGAGATCTTGGTCTATTCCAAATCCCTCACGTGGGGAATGGCAGGATGAGAAGGTGTGGCTGTACTCTTCAATTACTTTTCAGGGCTTTCAAGTGGAAGTGGGATTTGAAATTCTGTATTATCTCCAAGGGGCAGAACAAATTTATGCACACAGAATTTTAAGGATTAAATTCACCAATCAGAGCTGCCAAACAGCAGAATATGCTTCTTTCACAGGTTAAGTTCCTTAAGTTCCTTCATAGGTAAGCCTTTCCTAAGATGTCCTAGTAGAGGAAAGCTGCAGAGAAGATATACATTCCAGACAAAAACTGTAGCAAACTGTTCAAATTCCTCTCAACTAAATGATACTACTTAGTAATTCCAAACCAAGTAAAGTGTTATAGTGGTATTTAAATTTCTGATTTAATTTAAATAAGTGTAGCATGTGAGAAGGCCCTGGCACCCCACTTCAGTACTCTGGCCTGGGAAATCCCATGGACAGAGGAGCCTGGTATGCTGCAGTCCATGGGGTCGCACAGAGTCGGATACAACTGAGTGACTTCCCTTTCACTTTTCACTTTCATGCATTGGAGAAGGAAATGGCAACCCACTCCAATGTTCTTGCCTGGAGAATCCCAGGGATGGCGGAGCCTGGTGGGCTGCACGGGGTTGCACAGAGTCGGACACGACTGAAGTGACTTAGCAGCAGCAGCAGCATGTGAGGCATCCCCAAACACGTTGTTAATCCAAATAACCTCCTTAAAGAGATCAGAGTGGTGTGTGTGAGAGGTGAGTCACTTGCTGCTGCTTCTGCTAAGTCACTTCAGTTGTGTCTGACTCTGTGCGACCCCATAGACACTCACCAGTAGTCCATGGGGTCGCACAGAGTCGGATACAACTGAGTGACTTCCCTTTCACTTTTCACTTTCATGCATTGGAGAAGGAAATGGCAACCCACTCCAATGTTCTTGCCTGGAGAATCCCAGGGATGGCGGAGCCTGGTGGGCTGCACGGGGTTGCACAGAGTCGGACACGACTGAAGTGACTTAGCAGCAGCAGCAGCATGTGAGGCATCCCCAAACACGTTGTTAATCCAAATAACCTCCTTAAAGAGATCAGAGTGGTGTGTGTGAGAGGTGAGTCACTTGCTGCTGCTTCTGCTAAGTCACTTCAGTTGTGTCTGACTCTGTGCGACCCCATAGCACTCACCAGGCTCCCCTGTCCCTGGGATTCTCCAGGCAAGAACACTGGAGTGAGTTGCCATTTCCTTCTCCAATGCATGAAAGTGAAAAGTGAAAGTGAAGTCGCTCAGTCGTGTCCAACTCCTAGTGGCCCCATGGACTGCAGTGTATCAGGTTCCTCCATCCATGGGATTTTCCAGGCAAGAGTAATGGAGTGGGGTGCCATTGCCTTCTCTGGTGAGTCACTTACCTGCTTCCTAAAACAACTGGAAAAAAAAAACCTACTAGTAATCAACATCTTATTAACTCAAATAACGTTATTTCCCAATAAAAAGGACCAGTAAGTATACGTGAGAGAGACCACAAAGAGGGAGGCTCCTGGGAGAGCCACTCACCTGCTTCCTGTAACAACTGAAAAATACAGCTGGTAATTTTATTTGAGATTGCAGCTTTTCCTTCAAGGTGATTCTTTCTGGCTGCGTTTCCTGCTGTAATCTGGTCCTTGGACTGCAGGAGGACTCTTCCTGGACTATCCAACAATTCATAGACTTCTTTTGTTTTACCCTCATAGAGTTTCTTACCAATTTTCAGTACTGTGGAAATAAAATGGAAACATCAGATTTCAGGAAATGTCGTGTAAAAGATAATCGAGAAGATTAAATTATCTAGAATGGTGAATCAGCATGCATACAGAGCAATCAAATAATTTTAATAAAAAATTAACTCATCTGCATAGATCCTTATACCCTAACAAAGTATTTTCAGTGCACCATCACACTTTATCCATACAATTTTGTCAAGAATTACAAGTATGCAAATTATCAAACAGATTAGGAAACTAAGTACCAAAAATGTAGATGCCACATAGTTAAGAAATGGCAGAGCCAGAAAAAACCTTAAGTCTTCTGATATCTAATGGTATGTTGTGGTCTTTCCACTGTCAATTTGTCTCTCACAGTAGAAATGAAGTAGAATTAGTTAAGATACATTAAAATTAACATGACAACATTAGTAATTTCATATATATACTCATAATACAATTACTAAAATAGCTTGCAGGAGGAAAAATGCTGTATTTTTCCTGAGTTCTGTTTTCCATGGCAAGCAAAATGGGCAAGTTCAGCCAGATGGTCTTCTTGATTTCAAATCGATGTGCAAGAGGAGCCACCTCCATCCACTGCAGTCAACCGACCTGGAAGCATTTCTATTTTTCTAATCCTGCTTCCCTGCCCCCACCCTTGAGCCCCTCTCCTCACTAAGTTACAGAAAACTGTGAGAACTAAGGACAAGAGCATGCAATTGATGCAGGCCATCGGACTTAAAGAAGAGTAGACTCTGCTCATTAGAAAGAATGATTTTGATGAAGATCAGGGATAATGGAAGTTTAAGGACTTAAAATTTCCAAGAGAAATCACCCTCCCTCCTTCTTCCAAAACATTGACTCATTCTCAGCATCTGCATTTTTCAGTGTCCATGTGCCAAGTACTAAGGATGTACCAGTAAACCATGTTCCTGCTCTCAAGAGGCCAGAGTCTGAGAGAAGCTGAAATTAACCATCATAGTAAGTATACTGTGAGAAATACAAAGACTACAGGATCACAGGTTCACAGCAGGACCACTTAACCTAACCTCTGTCATCTAGAACAAAGTGAGGGTTAAGCTGAGATCTGAGGAACGGTCAAGGGGTAGGGAGTGGCAGTGAAAGACGACCAGGGGGTGAGAGAGTGCATGGCAGAACTTCAGCAAGTTTGCAACACTGCGTGTGTGTACATTCCTGCTGGGCAGAGAAGGGGCTGGGGGCAGCAGCTGAGAAGTTGAAAGGAAAAGGCAGAAGATAAACCTGAAGGAGGGGCAGAGGTCACATCAACAGGGAGTGAAGATAACCATTAAATCAAACAGTTACAGCTCAGTTCAATGGCTGCATCGGCAGAGTACATAATTCAGAGGATGAATCCCCATCCTCTTATTGTGATGTCTTGATTCACTGACAAGGTTTAAAAGGTCCTTCCAAGCACTAGCTTAGTGCTCCAAATTCAGATTTCTTTATTCCCTTCCTAGAACCCTACTGCACTCAATATGCCAGCAAATTTGGAAAACTCAGCAATGGCCACAGGACTGGAAAAGGTCAGTTTTCATTCCAATCCCAAAGAAAGGCAATGCCAAAGAATGCTCAAGTTACCACACAATTACTCATCTCGCATGCTAGTAAAGTAATGCTCAAAATTCTCCAACCCAGGCTTCAACAGTACATGAACTGTGACAATTCCAGATGTTCAAGGTGTATTTAGAAAGGGCTGAGGAACCAGAGATCAAAACTGCCCACATCCGCTGGATTATTGAAAGAGAATTCCAGAAAAACATCAATTCTGCTTTATTGACTATGCCAAAGCCTTTGACTGTGTGGATCAAAACAAAAACTGTGGAAAATTCTGAAAGACATGGGAATACCAGACCACCTGACCTACCTCTTGAGAAACCTATATGCAGGTCAGGAAGCAACAGTTAGAACTGGACATGGAACAACAGACTGGTTCCAAATCAAGAAAGGAGTATGTCAAGGCCGTATATTGTCACCCTGCTTATTTAACTTATATGCAGAGTACATCATGAGAAATGCTGGGATGGATGAAGCACAAGCTGAAATCAAGACTGCTGGGAGAAATATCAATAACCTCAGATATGCAGATGACACCACTCTTCTGGTAGAAAGTGAAGAAGAACTAAAGAGCCTCTTGATGAAAGTGAAGAGGAGAGTGAAAAAGTTGGCTTAAAACTCAGCATTCAAAAAACTAAGATCATGGCATCTGGTCCCATCACTTCATGGGAAATAGACGCGGAAACAGTGGAAACAGTGTCAGACTTTATTTCTCTGGGCTCCAAAATCACTGCAGATGGTGACTGCAGCCTTGAAATTAAAAGACACTTGCTCCCTGAAGAAAAGTTATGACCAACCTAGATAGCATATTAAAAAACAGAGACATTACTTTGCCAACAAAGGTCAGTCTGATGTGAGTTGGACTATAAAGAAAGCTGAGCAAGCAAGAATCGATGCTTTTGAACTGTGGTATTGGAGTAGACTCTTGAGAGCCTTTGGACTGCACGGAGATCCGATCAGTCCTTCCTAAGGGAAATCAGTCCTTAATATTCATTGGAAGGACTGATGCTGAAACTCCAATACTTTGGCCACCTGATGCGAAGAGCTAACTCATTGGAAAAGACCCTGATGCTGGGAAAGATTGAAGGCGCAAGGAGAAAGGGACGACAGAAGATGAGATGGTTGGATGGCATCACCAACTCAATGGACATGAGTTTGAGTAAACTCCAGGCATTGGAGATGGACAAGGAGGCCTGGCATGCTGCAGTCCATGAGGTCACAAAGAGTTGGACACTACTGAGTGACTGAACTGAACTGAGAACCCTAACTTCCTGTAATCTCTAAATCCTCCTCTCAGGCTTCTGACATGCTCTTCCTTAGGCCCTGAACACTGTTTCCTCCCCTTCCATTCCACTACTCATCCTTCAGGTTTCACAAGCCATGCTGGTTGAGTTTAGACCTTATCCTAAGAACAACCATACAGCTTAACCACAGCAGTAAAATGGCAGATGTCTGCTACAAAGACCATTAAGGCTGCTGTGTGGAAAATGAGATGAGGTGGGGGTGGGTGGAAGAAAGCTACCGAATGACAGGCCACTTAGGGTGCTGCAGCAGCAAGCCAGGTGAGAAATAACCTGGGCTAAAGAAAAAAGAAGTGGGATCAGACTCAAGCTATTTAAAAGCCAAAAGTTTTAATAACAATTGATTCAATATGGGAAATATGGAAAGTTAAGGATGGTGCCTAGAAGTCTGTACCCAATGCTATTCCCTCTCAATTTAGTTGAATTGGCATTTATTTATTTATGGCCATACCACTGTGGCTTGTGGAATCTTAGTTTGCCAAACTGCCCCCTACAATGGAAGCATGGCATTCTAACCACTGGGCCATTAGGGAATCCCCTGAATCATTATTTATTACCTAACTGCTTTCCTATCCATTAATAGAAATAACATCATAGAAGACAATTGTTACCAGTGCCAAAATGCTTGCTATAAATTCAGATGAATTCACAAGGGCTGATGAGGACTGAGAATAATTCATGGAATTGAAATTTAATACTGAAACCTATAGAACTTCCGCCAAGAGAAAACATCTAGGATGGTGCTGTCCAATAAAGGACAGCCACTAGCCACAGATGCCTATGAAACATTTGAAATGTGGCTACTCCAAATTGAGATGATGTAAGTGACTGCAGCCATGAAATTAAAAGATGCTTACTCCTTGGAAGAAAAGTTATGACCAACCTAGATAGCATATTCAAAAGCAGAGACATTACTTTGCCAACAAAGGTCTGTCTAGTCAGGGCTATGGTTTTTCCAGTGGTCATATATGGATGTGAGAGTTGGACTATGAGGAAAGCTGAGTGCCGAAGAATTGATGCTTTTGAACTGTGGTGTTGGAGAAGACTCTTGAGAGTCCCTTGGACTGCAAGGAGATCCAACCAGTCCATTCTGAAGGAGATCAGCTCTGGGATTTCTTTGGAGGGAATGATGCTGAAGCTGAAACTCCAGTACTTTAAGCCACCTGATGCAAAGAGTTGACTCATTGGCAAAGACTCTGATGCTGGGAGGGATTGGGGGCAGGAGGAGAAGGGGACAACAGAGGATGAGATGGCTGGATGGCATCACTGACTCGATGGACTTGAGTCTGAGTGAACTCCGGGAGTTGGTGATGGACAGGGAGGCCTGGCGTGCTGTGATTCATGGGGTCGCAAAGAGTCGGACACGACTGAGCGACTGAAGTGAAGTGTAAAATACACAGTGTTATTTCAATATTTTTTTAAAAACTCGCTAAAATCACAATTTTTATACTGATTATGTGTTGAAATTGTACTACTTTGGATATAGTTTATCAGTAAAAATAGCACAAACTATCTTTCCTGAGGATCCTCATCACGCATGGACAAAACGATTATAAATATGTAACATGATAAATGCAAAGTGAAGCAAGAAACTTTTTGCCTGGTGGTTTTGAAAGAGTTGGACACGACTGAGCGGCTTCACTTTCACTTCACTTTGAAACTGTCATTGGAATAAATGGCTAAAAACAAACAAAATCTCGACAGGAAATATAAAAATTTTCAGAAGGTTCAGTTATTAACTTTCTGAAAGAAAAAAAGAAAGTTAAGTCGCTCAGTCGTGTCCAACTCTGCGACCTCATGGACTGTAGCCTACCAGGCTCCTCTGTCCATGGGATTTTCCGGGCAAGAATACTGGAGTGGGTTGCCATTTCCTAAACAGGTTATTATTAACCTAAAGGGAAAAGCGAGACTTTGGTTTCAGGAATCAACATTAGATGTTCCTGCGTTTGTTTTGCAATAGCTATTGATTGCAAACGCGATGTGCAGGTATCTCTCTAACTTCTGGCCATCTCTCGTTCCAATGACCCTTTGCGCCTTTTCCTCATTCCATGAGAAGTTCTGGATGTTACAAGAAGTTCGGAGGCCCCGAAGCGCTTTGTTTCCAACGCAGCGTCAGGGCCACGTGCCCGCGCAGTGGCCTAGAGAGGCGGGTGCAAGGAGACGGGCACGGTCCGGGGAAGGATGCCGTGGGGAGCCAGGGAAAGAACCAGGCCAGCGTGAGAGAGGCTGGAAGACCGTGGAGTTCCAATTCCTGCGGACGCAATTAACTTACCTTCGACTGCCGCCATTGTCCGGAGTGGTCTGGGGTCTTCGGCCGCGTTGGGAAGAGACGCAGGACTCTGGAAAAGAAGAGCGATCAGAGAGGCTCAAGGGGCGGGGAAGCGAAGCACCGCCCACAGACACGCCCCTGGCAGGGCCGCGTGACCCACAGCGCCCCCTCCGGGTCTCTTCGAACATCTCCGCGGCCACGGAACAACGGGGGTCCCTAACCTACCCAGAGAACTTGGACCCCGGAGCAAGGCTTCCCGCCGCGCAGGCGCAACGACGCGGGGCCCTGCCCCGCCCCGCGCGGGCGCAGTTCCTGGAAAGAGGGAAAATGGCGCGCACTGGCGGCCCTTCCTCACTTTACTGCCGCTCGGTGACCGGGCCCCCTCCTCGCCAGAGAGAGCGGCTCAGAAGTTGGAGCATACCAAGTAGGACGGCTCGGGGGAAAGCATATAAGGAGGGACATACAAAGTGTATATCCTCTGGGAGAGAAATGACATTAACCCCGTTAGTTCCATTACCTCCGTCTTGGGTGCTAGAAAATAACGGAGAGTTGCACTTGCGGAAAAATTATCTTCCCACAGGGCTCAGGGGGAGGGCTAGCTCCACCCCCACAGGGCCCGTGACTCCTCCCCTCAACCGCGGGGCCTCGCCCTCCGTCCTCGTTCATTGGCGGGCCCGGAGGGGCGGGGCAGAGTGGCGGGGACGGGGGGCGACAAATCCCTCTCACTTAGGGGAAAGCACGCGCCGCCGCAGTAGCGAGGGTCGAGCAGCTGTGAAGGAAGCGGCTGTTCCCGGCCGGAGCTTCGGAGGCTTGCAGGCCGAACAGTCTACTGGTTGGTGCTTAGACCCCTGCCGCGGCGGCGGGTCCCACCACGTGCTTTCGGCGGCGACATGGAGCTGGAGGAGTTAGGGATCCGAGAGGAATGTGGCGTGTTCGGGTGCATCGCCTCAGGAGAGTGGCCCACGCAGCTAGACGTGCCACATGTGATCACTCTGGGACTCGTGGGGCTGCAGCACCGGTGAGCGACTGGGTGAGGGGTGGGGATGGCGGCTCGTGTTCTCCTCCATCTGCCCGATCCGCCTCCCGCGGCCGGAGTTGGCTATCTCGCGGGCGCCTGAGAACCAGGGGCCGGACCTCTCTCTTACCTGGACTGGTACCTTCCTGTGGCATCCACCAGATTGCCAAGGAGTGCGCCAGGGCTCTCTTGTCTCCCTGGACTTCAGCCTGTCCCCCGCCACCCTTAACGGTCTTTAGGGGCTTTCCGCGCTCCCGGTGTAGTGCACCCCTCCTGGATCTGACCCGATTGTAAGGTTCCAGTCGGCTGGACTAGCCCAGTCGGGGTTCTTCCTTGTTTGCTTGCGCGTTTTGATCTCCCAGGGCCTGCAGCTGTTCTTGTGATAGAACTGTGTGGGGTGTTTGTTAGTCCTGGACCTACAATACACTTTGAGGTTCGCGGGGAGCCTGCAACCACCACAAGCTTTTGTTTGCAAGAGCAGAGCTATTGGGCAGATGGTGTATTTGAACGAAGTCATAGCTATGGGAACGTAAGTATTCAAACCCGAGGAAGCTGAATCGGTTGATGTTCAAAAGGAACTACCGGTTCTAGATCTCATGAATTCCAGCAGATAATAATCCAATCACGGAGGAATAGTGAATGTGCAAAAAATTCTTTGGTAAACATTTTAGATAATGAATGAAAAGATTAGTAGTAAGGAAATGCCAAAATAATTCCCTTCTTTAAAAGAGGGAGAGAACCTGTATGACAAGATACACACTGACTTTGAAAAACTGATAGATCCTTTGAGTTAATAAATAACTTTGCTTCTGTGATCTTTCCGTTTCCTACTAACTGAACTAAGTTTTAATATAAACAGTTTTCTTAAGGGTAAGAAATATAAACTTAAGTCTGACATCACTGAAAGTATTACAGTTTCCATAAGAGGATACCTCAGCAACAACTTCTACAACAGTTAAGGAACTTGGTGATAAACACTTATCAGCAATATGGGAGAAATATGTATAAATGCATTCCAAATGATTAGCTTTCCCTCCACCAAACTTAAAAGTAGAAGTAGGCTTTTTGCTTTTTTCATCATCCAGAATAGTTGGGTTTGAGTTTCACGTCTTGTATATTCCTTGTTTACTAAAAGCTGAGAGTAATTTAGAATTCTAGGATGAATCAAAAAGAATATTTTTAATTTGAATTAATTTTGGATAATTGTGGGTTGACCATAATAGAGATCTTATTTTAAAATACATTTATGTTGAGAGGATTATATATATAATCCAAGGAGAACTAAAAGCTATTCATATGGTACTCCATAACACCATGAGTTTATAACATTCTTCAGAGAAGTTATTTTGGATATCCTGTCATGGGAAGTAGTGTACAAACACAAGGGATCTTTAGAGTTGCCTAGTGGTCTGTGAGGAAGATATGAAACTGACCTTGAGTTTTTTTTTTAACTATTTCTTTTTTAGTTAACTCAGAAAGTTCATCCCCAAGATCTATTTAAATGTGTGTGTAAAGAAAAGGAGGGTAATTTTTTTTATGAACAACTTTATTCCTAATTATTTGCACTTTTCTACAGTTTCTTTTCAGTGAAAGAATTAATGAAATTAGATAATATTGATACAAGCTAAGGGCAATAATGATGTGGAGATCATTTGGCCACCTGATGCGGAGAGCTAACTCATTTGAAAAGACTCTGATGCTGGGAAAGATTGAGGGCTGGAGAAGGGGACGACAGAGGATGAGATGGTTGGATGGCATCACCGACACAATCGACATGGGTTTGAGTGGACTCTCGGAGTGGTGATGGACAGGGCGGCCTGGCATGCTGCGGTTCATGGGGTCACAGAGTCAGACACAACTGAGCTACTGAACTGAACTGAAGAGCAATAAAAATGTGATTACTACATGATGATAGAGAAAACTAAATGGATTCTATCAGTCTGCTTATTTGACAGAGCAAGTATTTGCTAAACTGTGGTGTTGAAGATTGACCTTATGATACTTTCAGTAACAGTGGCAAAAAACTCAATAGCTTCTGTAGAAGAAAGGTATTAGTGGAAAACCATTTAAATTTGCTTTGTGTAGGCATAGGATCCGGAGAAGGCAATGGCACCCCACTCCAGAACTCTTGCCTGGAAAATCCCATGGATGGAGGAGCCTGGTGGGCTGCAGTCCATGGAGTCGCTAAGAGTCGGACACGACTGAGCGACTTCACTTTCACTTTTCACTTTCATGCATTGGAGAAGGAAATGGCCACCCACTCCAGTGTTCTTGCCTGGAGAATCCCAGGGATGGGGGAGCCTGGTGGGCTGCCGTCTATGGGGTCGCACAGAGTCGGACACGACTGAAGCGACTTAGCAGCAGCAGCAGCAGGCATAGGATCCAGAGAAGGCAATGGCACCCCACTCTAGTACTCTTGCCTGGAAAATCCCATGGATGGAGGAGCTTGGTAGGCTGCAGTCAATGGGGTCGCTAAGAGCGGGCACGACTGAGCGACTTCACTTTCACTTTTCAGTTTCATGTATTGGAGAAGGAAATGGCAACCCACTCCAGTGTTCTTGCCTGGAGAATCCCAGGGACGGGGAAGCCTGGTGGGCTGCTGTCTATGGGGTCGCACAGAGTCAGACATGACTGAAGTGACTTAGCAGCAGCAGCAGCAGGCATAGAATCATTAAGATTCTTTGAGAGCCCTGGTTCTTGCCCATAATCCTATCCAATTCACAATTTTAAATTAGCAAAAGTCCTCACACATTAAGAGAACTGATTCTAAGAATATGAAACTTCTTTATGTCTAGAAGATGAAATCTGCTGCTGTGGGGTGAAAGATTAAGAAAGAATGTTTTTAATAGAATGTATAACAACAACATGGTCCTCCTGTATAGCACAGGACACCATATTACATATTTTGTGATACCATAATGGAAAAGAATATGAAAAAGAATGTTATAAATATAGCTGAATCATTTTGCTGTACAGCAGAAATTAACATTGTAAGTCAACTGTACTTCAATAAATTTTCAAAAAATGTTTTCATTTGACAGTAAATCAAGGAGTGTCAAAATTTGAAGCCTAGATGGGTTGTTATAATTTAATATAGAATTAGTTATATACAGTGTACATTGGCAGGTGGTGGTCTATTGCAGAAGGCTCTAGAAACTGAAAATGTCTATCACTTTGCATTGTTTTTGGTTCTTTCTTAGGCATAGATATTTAGTGTCAGGGATGACAGAACCCCTGAATGTTGTAGTGTTATGTATTTTATATATAAAAACAAATGGAATATCAATAACTAGATAGTCATACACTGGATGCTTAATCCAGATGGGTTCATCCAGAAGTCCTTCTTTTTTAGTAGTCTGGCTATTTGCAGATTTATACCATAGCTCTGCTTTCT
Source organism: Aepyceros melampus (assembly GCA_006408695.1). NCBI lineage: Eukaryota > Metazoa > Chordata > Mammalia > Artiodactyla > Bovidae > Aepyceros > Aepyceros melampus. The sequence continues at coordinate 87,797 of SJXQ01011992.1, read as the reverse complement.
GTCAGGGGGAATTTTCAGTGTTAAGCTAATTGGTTGTCCTCTTCAGCTATAAAGCTGTGTGTGTGTGTGTGTGTATGTGTGCGCTTGTTCATGCCAGATAAATATAACAAGTACTTTTTCGGGCCTGAAAACATCAATGAGTTCTGAGGTTTGCAGAGTTGGGACAAACCATACACCCCATTGTAGATTAGAGATCTTTATCTTTAAAGATCTCTTACAGTTAATGGAGACTAGAATGACATGGACATATTTGAAGATTCCATAAAAGGAATTACTAAAATTTCAGACATTTATCACATGAATTAGCTAGTTAGCCTTTCCTTAGTTAGTTAGGGGATGAAAATGCCCTTCAAGTGAATTATCACTTTCCTGTTTTAGGAATTGAACCCTACAACTGGTAAACATTTCCATACCTTTTCTAAAAATTTATGACATTTACCTGATGAAGTTGGGTCACGTAGGGAGTCTCCTGACTGCAAAAATATTCTGAAGAATCTTTTGGTTCTCTTGTTCTTTGAGGAAACTGATTTGCAGCTGTCTCAGAAGCAGTTTTCTTAAGAGATACAGATGCTGGTTCTGCAAAAAGTATATAACGTATCACTAGAAAGGCACTTGGGAGGTAGAGGGGAGGGATGTACTCAGGCAAACCTATGGAATTTGTTCCCAGTTGTCTTCATTTAGTTTGTTGGGAAACCCAGAACTTGCTTTGAATTGCCATATTAAGGCTGGGGTTAACTTTTTTGACTTTTATCTCTTAGAAATAATAGCCAAACATGTTACATTCCTCTAGTGTTTTACATTCCCTTAGTTGGAAAAGTGACTTATCCCCCAAAGGATCGTAAGGTACTACTGATTTGTCGTTCTGGCGAGTGTTGGGAACAGCCTCTTTAACATAAGACATGAAGTCTACCAAGTTTCCTAGTAATAGTTTGATCTTGGGAAAGTCTCCTAATTTCTGACTCTCTTTCTCACCTCTTGGGCTAGACTTGTATATTTTAAAGGTCCGGTGCACAAATTCAGTGCATTGGGAATGATACTTTCGTGTGGTTACTCCTTAGCAGTTTCCCCTTTCAGTCGCACATCCGTTAAACGGCACTGAGAGAAGGAAAACATGAGGCAACTCATCTGATTGTAATTTATGTCAAAAAATGGAGAATAAAATTTTCAGCTTTCATGAGATATAAGTGGTGTTGGGCAGGGTTGGGGAACAGTGGAGTCCTACTATTCTCTAATACTTTATTCGAAAGATATTTGTTGAGCTCTTCCTGTGTGTATGCAAGGCCCTGTGGTTGACACTAGGAATACTGTACTACACGAGGCTGATGGTCCCTGCCCCCACAGAGAGGCAGTAGAGCAACTGGTTCAACAGAGCAGACTTGTTCATGCCTCCATTTCTTCCTCTGTAAATGGGGATAATGGTATCAGTTACCTCATAGAGTTGTAGTAGGGATTAAATGTATTAATATATAACGTGCTTAGAACACTACCTGGATATATGCATACCCTGCATCCCACTCCTGGGTGTGTACTCCACAGAGATGCATACATATGTTTATTGGGAGACATGCACAGGAATTTGTATAGCAACATTATTCTTAATAGCCCGAATCTGGGAACATTGGATAGAGAAGGTAGAGGGATGTATGTTCCTATTATGGAATATTCTATTGCAGTAAAAAAGAACAAACTCCTGCTGCATGTAAAATCATGGATGACTCTCAAACAATGCTGTGTGAAAGAAGCTTGACATTACAAAATACATACTAAAGGAAAAGACAATTGTATGATTGTATTAATAAAACTAGCCAATGGTAATGAACATTGATAACTTTTACGAGGGCTCACAGGTTTCCCAGGTGCTGCTAGTGGTAAAGAACCCACCTGTCAATGCAGGAGATGTAAGAGATGTGGGTTCGATGCCTGAGTTGGGAAGATCCCCTGGAGGAGGGCATGGAAACCCACTCCAATATTCTTGCCTGGAGAATTCCATGGACAGAGGAGCCTGCCAGGCTGCAGTCAATAGGGTCACATAGAATCAGACACAACTGAAGCGACTTAGCATGGACCCATGGGGGCTAACAGGATAATTAATGAAGTGGGGGCGGGGTCTTTAGGGTGCTGGTAGTGTTTTATATCTTGATTTGAGTGGTAGTGCTCAGGTGTCTTCACTTTATAAAAACTGAGGTCTTCAACTATTTATGTGAACTCAAGACAATTAGATCAGTTATAAATCTATAAAATGCTAAAGTTGGATTATCTTAGCGATCTAGAGAGATGCAGTCATTTGTTCCATGTTGAATTTTAAGGGTAAAGAGAAACTAGAAAAATTAGGTTTTCTGTTTCTCAGACCAGTGCCTTTTCTTATATTCTGTGTTTTTCTTTATGCTATACTATATTAGGTTGGGCTTCCCAGGTGGTGCTAGTGGTAAAGAAATTGCCTGCCAATGTAGGAGATGTAAGAGACGCAGGTTTGATCCCTGGGTTAGGAAGATCCCCTGGAGGAGAGCATGGCAATCCACTCCAGTATTGCCTGGAGAATCTCATGGACATTGGAGCCTGGTGGGCTACAGTCCATAGAGTCACACAGAGTCAGACATGACTGAAGACACTTAGCATGCACCCACGTTATAAGTAACCTTTTCTGTTACGTATAATGGTTCAGTTTGGAATGACAGCTTCATAATTAGCTGGCTTCTCAGTTTTTGTAGAATTACTAAAAAGTTATGGCCATTGTTAGTTACCTTTGGAGAAAAGTAAAATTCAGAACTTACTAGTTTGTGGGGGTTTTCCTTTTACATCCTAGTATTCTAATGGCAATCACAGAAAAGTGTAATTTAAAGGCTAACGATAAATAATTGTGCAGAAATTTGAGGTGGGAAAGTTTCTGTTTACTTTGTTACTTTCACTATTAATAAGCTATGAAAGAAATAATTTTTCAGGATTTTTTGCTCTCACACAGCTCATAAACAATAGGCTTGATTTGTCAAGGACAAGAATAAACATCTATCAGGAAAAAGCTACAGAAGTTTTAATCAATGTGGGAAAAGTTGGCATATCTCAGACTCTTACCATCTTCAGGTGCTTTTCTCTTGATGCTCAAAGTTCGTGGGTTTTTGGTATGATTTTCAAATAATTCTTAAACAAGAGAACATAGGAAAAGAGTCATTATATGAGTTGTCTAAAAGTGCATTAGTTTTCAAGCATTCAAATATACTACTGTTAGAATATTTAAGTGATTGGACAGATAAAGAGTTTGAGAATTAGGAATATTAAAAAAAAAAAAGAATTAGGAATATTTTGGTGTTGCTGCTGCTGCTGCTAAGTTGCTTCAGTCGTGTCCGACTCTGTGTGACCCCATAGACAGCAGCCCACCAGGCTCCCCCGTCCCTGGGATTCTCCAGGCAAGAACACTGGAGTGGGTTGCCATTGCCTTCTCCAGATTTTGGTACTAATCTTCCCTAAATCTTTAGGAAAGACTTGAAAAGAAATGGAAATTCTTGACTTAATAGATATGTGATTTATAATAATTTAGGGAACCATTTGAACATAAAATAGTATTAGGAATTTATTATTGAATTTTTTGCTAAATTAAATGCAAAGAGGAAAGTTTATAGAATTTTCACTTTAAAAAGTCTAATTCCAAGGTTACATAGTAACCTTGTTTCCATTTGGCAGTTCTGAGAGATGGTTGTCTTAGGAGGCCATCAACTTCATAAAATCTCTTTTTCTTTGAAGGTTGACATTTTTCTTTTGTAAAACTCTGTATTCATAATTTAAAATTTTTGTATTTGGTATGACATTGTTTCCAGTCTCTTTGTCTATTCCAAACTACATTCATCTTCTGGCAATTTCCTCAAATATTTCTTCGTTTCTTGTGGCCCCTTCAAGCATTTGCTTAATTTTTTCATGAGACCATATGTTTATCAGTGCTCTGACCTCCTTGTCACACCAGTGTTTTCCAGCCTGTGTCACTCACTATTATAATCTGTAAATGACTTTAGCATCTTCTAAAGGAATATGATTTCCTATGAATCAATATGATTCACAATTATTCAAACTTAGATACATCCTGTATTTCAGTATCATTCATTTAAAGCAAACTGGACTGATATAAAGCATTGAGAATTTCAATATGAGGATCAAAATTTTTTTCATACATTCATATTCAAATATTTTAAAGTAAGACAGATTAACCCCAATATTAGTGAGAATAATTTAGCTGCTTTACATCAACAGGTATCCTTGATGGCATATTTATGAATACAGAGTGTCTCGGTACTTATTTATTTTTTTTTAGTAAGAAGTAGGAATAGACATTTCTTTACTCCCCTACCATATACTCTACCAACTCAGGTATTCAATAGAATGAGGCATTTGGGATCATCTATAGTAGACATCTTCCCTATAACTACTTCAACTGGTATATATTAGACTTTAAAAATCAAAAGTACATTTAAAATTCAACAGTTTAGATCCCTTACCTGACCCAGGGATACCATGTGGTGCTGTGGGGCCGCCCACCTCATCTGAAGCATTACTTGCAGTGTCTTCCTCTGTCAGAAAACAAAGAGCAGTAATTTCATTGTTGTTCAGAGAACCTTAATGCACTTCAGCAGGTGAAGACTGCACTGAAAACGTAGTAAGCCTGGATCTCAGCATCAAAAGTGTAACCTCAAAGCCAAGAACATTTGCCTCTTGAACCGGATTTGAAGATGGCCTTAGAGGATTCACCACCAACACAATGTTGGAAAGTAGTCTGCCTTAAAAGTCACAAGACAGGAAGCTTGGTTTGAAAGTATGAAAGTGCTTTGTGACCTAATTTGCTTAACAGCTTTCACTGTTACATTTTAATGCTTGCCAAAGAGCTCTTACAGCTGTTTTTTTCATTCAGTCCTCACTGTAACTCAGAATAATCCTTATTGCAATACATGTAAAGGAATAAAAGACTCTAAAGTGGTTTTGGCAGTCTTCATATTGAGGTATTAAGCAGACAGTGATTAACATTTTAAGGAACTTAAAATGCTTAGCATGGTAAATGTAACAGGAATTTGTCCTGGTGAACCAGTATATGTTCAAGATGTTTACAACCCCACTGTTGGTAATTTGGGGAAAGCTCCTCCTCATATGTGTATGTTGGATTGCTGTGTTGAAATATAGCAATGTTATGGTAGTGTTCAATGTTGTTAAGTATAGGTGTCTGTATAGTTACTTGCAATGTTATTCTACAATTAGACAATGGTTTCTATTAATAAACCTTGAGGCAAAAGTACAGACAGAGGGCTATAGGCATATTGCCACAGTGGGTGTGTGAAGATGTACATCAGGGTAGGATCTCATCTTCTTATGAAGGACATGTTTGGACCAGGAGACTAGGACGAAGTTTAGCTTCTAGCTATATCAAGACTTCAAATGACAGGTTGTGCTCTAGAGCCACAGTAGAGTTCAATTCAGTTCAGTAGCTCAGTTGTGTCCGACTCTTTGCAACCCCATGGACTGCAGCACACCAGGCTTCCCTGTCCATCACCAACTCCCGGAGCTTGCTCAGACTCTTGTCCATTGAGTTGGTGATGCCATCCAACCGTCTCATCCCCTATTGTCTGCTTTTCCTGCCTTCAGTCTTTCCCAGCATCAGAGTCTTTTCAAATGAGGCCATTCTTCCCATCAGGTGGCCAAAGTATTGGAGTTTCAGCTTCAGCATTAGTCCTTCCAGTGAATATTCAGGACTGATTTTCTTTAGGATGGACTGGTTGGATCTCCTTGCAGTCCAAGGGACTCTCAAGAGTCTTCAACACCACAGTTGAAAAGCACTAATTCTTTGGCACTCAGCTTTTCCTTATAGTCCAACTCTCACATCCATACATGACTACTGGAAAAACCATAGCTTTAACTAGACGGATCTTTGTTGGCAAAGTAATACCTCTGCTTTTTAATATGCTGTCTAGGTTTGTCATAGCTTTTCTTCCAAGGAGCAAGTGTGTTTTAATTTCATGGCTGCAGTCACCATCTGCAGTGATTTTGGAGCCCAGAAAAATAAAAGTCTGCCACTGTTTCCATTGTTTCCCCATCTATTTGCCATGAAGTGATGGGACCAGATGCCATGATGTTAGTTTTCTGAATGTTGAGTTTTAAGCCAACTTTTTCACTCTCCTCGTTTACTTTCATCAAGAGACTCTTTAGTTTTTCTTCACTTTCTGCCATAAGGGTGGTATCATATGCATAGCTGAGATTAGTGATATTTCCCCAGCAATCCTGATTCCAGCTTGTGCTTCATCAACCGGGGGCTCCCTAATCTACTCTTTGTCTTTTAATTGAGATTTTTATTGAGATAATTATAGATTCACATAGAATTGTAAGAAATAATAACGATCCCTTCTACACTTTGCCTTCCATGATGGCTCAGTGGTAAAGAATCCTTCTGCCAATGCAGGAGTAATGGGTTTGATCCCTGGAGAACGAAATGGCAACAAACTCCAGTATTCTTGCCTGGAAAATCCCATGGACAGAGGAGTCTTGCAGAGAGTTGGACATGACTTAGTGACTAAACAACAATATTTTATAAACCATAATATTCTGTTAATTCAAAGGTACATTGGTAGAATCCCCCACTATGATTTACGAATCTTGTTTGTACTCATCTATGAATGTGTGTGTGTGCATTTGCAGTATATACTAAGTTCTATCATTAAGACAAAAAAAAAGAAGACACTTCTACCACTAGAAATTCCAAAGGTTTTTGCAACTCTGTGCAAGGAGCTAGGGGCAAAGACCAGCCATAAGCTTTATTTTGTCACAGCTTTTTAAAAGATTATTAAAGTATAAACAGTAAGAATTATAGAAATTATACTTTTAAAATTAACAAGTAGACTGTTTAAATTTATCAGCTTACCTATGTCTGAGCTTTTTAGTTTTTTAAAAGTTCTCAACGTTGTTTCATATGACTAAAGTACATTAATTTATATAATAATTTTACTGCTGGGGATCCTGGGTGACTCAGTGGTAAAGAATCTCCTGCCATGCAGGAGACGCAGGTTCAATCCCTGGGTCAGGAAGATCCTCTGGAGGAGCAAATGGCAACCACTCCAGTATTTTTGCCTGGAAAACCTCATAGAGTAGCTTGGTGGGCCACGGTCCATGGGGTTGCAAAGTGAGCACAGTTTTACTCCTAAGATTATTCAAATGTATGCAAAATATACAGAAGTAATTAAATATTTCACTAAAACTACAGACAAATCTTCAGTCTATTAAAAGAAATAAATGAATTGAGAAAACAAGATGCTTGGCACACCTGAGATACTAACAATAGATACTTGAATGCCCTCTGCTGGCCATGATGTTGCTAATTTTTGTTAAATTGCCAGGATAGTGAATATTTTAATTTTGGAAATACATCTTACTACAGCCAAAAGGAAAATAAAACTCTTTTCCTTTTGATTATTCTTAAAAGAGCCATGTAGCCTTTCACATAGGATTTTTGGACTGATGATAAGGGTGGCCTCTAATAGAATATATATGCCCATCTCTGGGGTCACAAAGAGTCAGACATGACTTAGTGACTGGCAACAACAAACCACCGCTTGGAGCCAGAGCTGACCTACCTGTGACTGTCTTATACTAGAAGCAGTGACTTTGGCCTGGTTACCAAGGTATTGAAGTATTCTACCTCATTTAAATCATTTTAGGAATAGATTTTAGGAATCAATTAGGAACTGAAAAATCAGTGAACAAATGGGCATATTTAATTCAGATAACCATTATGTCTACTACTGTGGGCAAGAATCCCTTAGAAGAAATGGATTAGTCCTCATAGTCAGTGAAAGAGTTCAAAATGCAGTACTTAGGTACTGCAATCACAAAAATGACAGAATGATCTCAGTTCATTTCCAGCACAAGCCATTCAACATCACAGAAGTCCAAGTCTATGCCCCAGTCACTAAAGCCGAAGAGGCTGAAGTCGAATGGTTCTATGAAGACCTACAAGACTTTCTAGAACTAACACCAAAAAAAGATGTCCTTTTCATCATAGAGGATTGGAATGCAAAAGTAGGAAGTCAAGAAATACCTGGAGTAACAGGCAAGTTTGGCCTTGGAGTATAGATTGAAGCAGGGCAAAGGCTAACAGAGTTTTGCCAAGAGAACTCACTGATTGTAGCAAACACATTCTTCCAACAACACAAGAGATGGCTCTACACATGGACATTACTGGATGGTCAACACTGAAATCAGATTGCTTATATTTGCAGCCAAAGATGGAGAAGCTCTATACAGTCAGCAAAAACAAGACCAGAGTTGACTGTGGCCCAGATTATGTGCTGCTTATTGCAAAATTCAGACTTAAATTGAAGAAAGTAGGGAGACGCACTAGCCCATTTGGGTATGATGTAAGTCATATTCCTTATGATTATACAGTGGAAGTGACAAATAGATTCAACGGATTAGATATGATAGCCAGAGTGCCTCAAGAACAATTGATGGAGGTTTCTAACATTGTACGGGAGGCTGGAATCAAACCTTCCCAAATAAAAAGAAATTTGCAAAAAGGCAAAATGGTAGTCTGAGGAGACCTTACAAATAGCTGAGAAAAGAAGAGAAAGGCAGAGGAGAAAGGGAAAGACATGCCCCGTTTGAATGGACAGTTCCAAAGAAAAGCAAGGAGAGATAAGAAAGCCTTCACTTTGCAAAGAAACGGAGGAAAACAATGGAATGAGAGAGACTAGAGATCTCTTCAAGAAAATTAGAGATACCAAGATATCATTTCCTTTTACTTATTGTAAGAGCCTAAGTGTTCTATGATGATTCCCAGTGATTAGTTTCTTCATATTTCATTGGTCATACATTTTTTAAGTGATAATTTACTCGAAGTAGCTAGTTTTCTCCCAGCTGGAATCAAATTGAATCTTATGTGTTACTCTTTTCAGCCCTCTGCTGGTCTTATTCTCTAAAATCATGACACCTTGGCTATGCTTGATGATCCTCTCTAAAAATACAGGAGCTTGAATCCACTCTACAACATAATACTAAACTAAAATCTCCAGGGATTCTAAGTTGGAAACTTAAATTGTTATCCGGAATGTGGGGGTCCACAGCTCTAGCTGGATTTTTACTTGAAATACAAAAAAAAAAAAAAAAAGCAGCAACTTAGTATACTTTTAAGATAGTAAAGTGTTACTTTTTGGGAGATCAGTTTTATGACCAAGTGTGAATGTTAACAATATGGAGCAATGACAACTTGATAACAATATTTATTTAGTAAAATCTGTAAAAACAAAATGGGCTTCCCTCGTGGCTCAGATGGTAAAGAATCCATCGCAATGAGAGAGACCTGGGTTCGATCCCTGGGTTGAGAAGATCCCCAGGAGGACGGCATAGCAACCCACTCTAGTATTCTTGCCTAGAGAATCCTCATGGACAGAGGAGCCTGGCAGGCTACAGTCCGTGGGGTCACAGAGTCAGACATGACTGAGCACCTAAGCACATAAAATGAGCCGACCTATACCTATTGACCTGATTTTTTCCTAAAGATAGATATCCATGTCTTTAAGCTTAACATAACAGTCTTCCAAGTAGTGGACTAGCAACTTGTGCATCATGAAGTATATATAAAGTGTTTTCTTACATATTTAGCTGCTAGGATCTTTGTGGGTTTATACCTTTACTTTTATATTCATTTGAAAGTTTAAAATACCATTATTTCTAAAATGACTGTAAACATCCTGTTTCATATTTTCTAGATATATTCCATACTAACATGTAAACGTACCATTTTTTAAAACCTGTCAGTTTACATCTGGCTTAATATTTTCCTTTTACATAAAAGAAGTTATACTGAGGTGTTGTGTATTTAAGTGAGTTCTCCAGAGGACTAACGAGCTTTAATCTTCTGAATTTTTTAAACAAATCTTTAAAAAATTTTTAAGATTTAAAAATCATAAAAAATATTCTAAAGTTTTTAAACTTTTTTTCATGGAAATCTTTCTTTCTTATTAAACACTGTATGTGGTAATCTGATTTTAACTTCCAGTGACAAAGGGTCATTGCAGTTATTCCTTTAGAATCCTTAGGAGCACAGAGTTTTGTTTACCTTTTTTGTCCCACGAGTCAGCTGCACATTCCTGTTTGGTTAGTCTCCTTAATTTGTCTCCATTTTCACCTGTCACTGAGCGTTCTAGCCGCTTTCCTTTTCCTCCATTGAGCTTTTTAATGTGAAGTTTGCCAAGACTGTGGGGCACCTGGTTTTTGGATCAGAATTGGTTTTTAAACTTTTCAGTGCTGCGTGAAGCTTTGGACTGAAAGACTAGCACAAGGTCTATGATGGCTAGGCTTCTGGTTAGAGCTTGGTCACCCCTCTTGCCTCAATTTTGTCTAAAAAGCAAACTATCAGAGAGGAAGCACACTCTGCATTCCCTAAGTGCCCTATACCACAGGGCAGTGGTTCTCAAACTTCAACATGTATCAGAATCACCTTAAATACATATTGGACTGCTGGAACTCACCCCAAATTTCTGGTTCTGGAGGGGGCCCAAGAATTGCATTTTGAATGAGTTCTAGATGATGCCGATGCTACTACGAACAGTAGCCACAGGGAACTTCACTGTCATTTATAATTTCCACCTTCCATTTCTGCATTTTGGAAATGTGACTATTATCCAACAATACTGTATAATGTTATACTTGTATATGTTGTGGCTATTATATAATGTATATAATGGGTGTGTGTGGGTTCAGTCATGTCCAACTCTTTGCAGCACTATGGACTGTAGCCTGCCAGGCTCCTCTGAGATTTTTCCAGGCAAGAATACTGGAGTCGGTTTCCCTGCCCTCCTCCAGGAAATCTTGACCTAGGGATCAAACTGATGTCTTTTGCCTCTGCTGCACTGGCAGGCGGTTTCTTTACCACTTGGCCACCTGGGAAGCCCAATGTATATAAGTATATTAAACCATCATAATACTGCAGGCCTCACCCTTATGACCTCATCTAAACCTAATTTTCTCCCAAAGGCCCCATCTCCAAATGTAGTAACAGTGGGGATTAGGGTTTCAACATATGAGCTTGGGAGTGACACAATTGAGTCTGTAGCAGCATCTTATAATAACATGTATTTCATTACATACACATGCACATAAAAACAAGAATATTGTTTTACCTGTGCAAGGGCTTTGTCTCATATCTGTCTCTCTTAGGTCTTCTGACATATTACTGACCAAGTCATCTTCAGCTGCATCTCCAGCAATAACTGTATAAATACAGTGGGATATATGGTGGTGTGTTTTTTATTTTTAGAACTATATTTTAAGCTCTAATATAGTATTTTCCCTTTTAGAGTGAACTTGATACTAAAAACTGTGGTGGTTATTTTTCTGTAGTTAGATTCCCCCATCCTTAAACATATTTTAGTCTTAGGTCACTAAACATCTGGTGTTATAAGTCTCTTAACTAGGTGTTGACATAAAACTGACAAGATCATGTTCACCTGCCTCTCCAGTAGTTACTGTATGAACACAATCATGCCATTGCTTTTGGGCTACTTGATCACTAGTTATTTTACATTTTAATTTCAATGGGGGAGATGTATAGTTCTCTAGCAGACCAGTTTCCTTCCTTGTCTACTAGTGAAACATTTTAGGACTTCTCACCACCATTTCCCAATCCTAACTCTTTGTCATTTCCCTCTTTTTCCCACTCATACTTTTAGGAATTAGGACTTCATTCATGTTGATGTATGGCAGAAACTATCATCATATCATAAAGTAATTATCTGCCAATAAAGAATACAAATAAAAATAAAGAATTATGACTATATCATTTAAGGCTGATATTAAGATCTAGAAACATTGTGGCCACTCGAGGTCTTTAATAACATCTCTTCCATTCTACCATTTTACATAGCAAATCTGAAGGAGGTACTCTTGAGTTCAGCGTTCTACAGAGACTGAGGTAGAACTTGTGTTTCCTGACTCCTGGCCTAGAATTCATGCAGTTTATTTCATGCAGTCCTGTCTTTGTGTATATTGCATCTCAATTCTTTAGATTAAACTCATTTTGAAGAATTTTATGTGTCCTAGAACTCACATTCTCACAGGTTTTGTATTTTTCTGAGTTTTTTAATGCACTTTTTCTATTTACTCACAATTTTACCACATCAGATATGAAATTTTTTTTTTAATTTCTGCCATTAAGAATTTTATTTTTGCTTCTGTAAAATTGGTTTTTTTAAACTTCTAGAAATCCAATTTTCTTTCCTTGTCTTGTATAACTCTGTACCATTCTGTGTTCTGATCAAATTTGCATGAAATCTGTTTCATGATAAATTGAGCAGTTAGCTTGTTGAATCTCATTTAGTAGAACCTATTTACCTTAGACTGCTGCTGCTAAGCACTTCAGTTGTGTCTGACTCTGTGCGACCCCATAGATGGCAGCCCACCAGGCTCCTCCATCCATGGGATTTTCCAGGCAAGAGTACTGGAATAGGTTGCCATTTCCTTCTCCAATGCATGAAAGTGAAAAGTGAAAGTGAAGTCGTGTCCGACTCTTAGCGACCCTATGGACTGCAGCTCACCAGGCTCCTCTGTCCATGGGATTTTCCAGGCCAGAGTACTGGAGTGAGTTGCCATTACCTTAGACTATATTTAGGTTATTGACATTTGTTAATAAGGTAGCATGATGTTAAGATTACTTTTCTTTGCTTTCTTACCTGCCTGATCCTCTTCCATCTTTACATGGGCACATCCTGTGGCTTGCTCTTCATCTTGGGATTCCTGTTGTGAGTTTTCTGTTTTCTTGTGTCCCAGAATAGCATCCAACTCAGTAAAAAATTTCATGCTTTTAGCCATGCCTAGGTCTCTAGCCGTTCTTACAATCTTGTATTCATGTTTTAAGTTTTTGTACTTTGTTCTGCACTGCTTCCAATCTCTCTCTATTCCAAGTTTCTGAAGCTTGGCAGCAATTTGTTCAAATATCCTTTTATTTCTCATTGTTCCCTCTAGTTGTTGTTGTATTCCTTGATCAGACCAGATGCCTATTAGAGCCCTGACTTCTGGCACAGTCCAGTGTTTTCCTCCTTCGTTTGCTACAGTTGGAATGACAGTTGGATTATTAGGAGGTTCCATTATTGCCGTAGAGTCACCTGTATTGGGTGGGAAGGGAAAGAGATATATGGGTTACATATATCAGACAAGATAAATAATTGGATGCAACATTACTAAAGACAGTAATTTTCTCTGTGGGAGATGGAATGCAAATTGTAATATAGCTTTTGTCTTAAACTAGTTGGGAAATCAAAGTACAGAACATGAATCTGTTCCTTATTGTGATGGTGACTAGACTTTAATGAAGTTGTGTTTTTAATTAGTTACATCTTGATCATCTTTCTTCTTTAGCATTTCTTTCTCTTCCATTTCCTTTAGTATGTGGGATTAATGTCCCACATTATATAGTGTAAAGTGAAAGTTGAATATATAATTTTGTAATATTTACTTCTTTAAAGCAATATAATTATGTATAAAACAGCTTGTTGAAGACAATTTTTCCATAAGTGTGAGCAATTTATCTCCTTCCCATGCCTTTTCTGTATCTAATGATTTCCATTTGCTCCATGTCAGAATCTCCTGGGGAAGCCTTTATAAACCACTGCCCCTACCCTTTATCCCCAGATTGTGATTCTAGTGTGCAGTTCAGGATTGAGAGCCAAGACTATTCATGAATGAAGGGCTTAGCAGAAGCACATTAATAATCAGTGCTTCTTAACTCTTTGTGAAAATAAAAGATGTCCCATTGGTTAAAGACAAAATGCCATTTTAAGTGAAGTATTATATCTTTTTAATGAAAAGAAATGTGCCGGAAATTTCATAATGCATTAGGCAGAATGTATCCACTTAGTTATAAATCCATTAATAACTTTGGGTTAGATCTCTGCACAGTTTTGCAACTCATTTTACGATAATGTCATTTCTTGACATTATATTGAATATTTCACAACCATATTATTTTACTCAGATTTCATGTTTAATAAAAAGGTGGTTTGGACCTCAGCATCTATAACATTAGTCATTAAAAAAAATACCATAGTATTTACCTGGGTATGGAGGTGTTTTATTTTGTGCTGTATTTAATGTCTTTGTTTTAAGATGGTTTTCATTTTAAATGTTAATTTAATTTTAAGATGTTCTTATTTAAATAATTTTTAAAGATGTTTTAAATTTAAGATTTTTTCATCTTAAATCAAGTGAGCACTCTTCCTCACTTGCATTAACTTTCAGTAGGAATTTACAAGCAAGAATGGGACTTATGTTGACTTTTTGTTGAATAAAATCCTTGACTTCATTATGGATTTTATATTATTTACTTTCAAATGTGAAGTTCTACTTTTCTTAGCCTCCAGGATAGCTGAAGTCATATGCTCATTAAATATTAAGTACCACGTTACTATGTGTAATTTTGGCCATCAGATTCCTTACTATATTTAAAGCATAAAGACTAGGGATTTGAAGCTAATATTTCCAAAGTATTTCTACCAGGAAAAAATCACTCATTTCCTCAGATTTGATATCAGTCTTACTTTCCAATTTGATGTAGATCATTTTCATTATATTTTTGAGCAGCCTGTACCATACCTACCTAGTTCCATTAGTCTGACTTGAGAAACCAAAAGTAAAGGATTTCCTGAGATGTCTTCCTTGTCTTCTGATGTAACTGATATTTTGCCTGAAAAGAGAGAATTCCTTTTAGAAATAAGTGCCAAGGAAAATTAAAATTGGATTAACAACTGATAACACTAATAGTTTTAGTTGAATATGATCATATTCATGAAGGATCTTAGATTTATGATGTTTTTTAAAATAGTGGTATAATATTATTTAAATATCTATGTATATAAAGAGAAATCTAACTTCCTCCATTCTGTTCTGACATTTGGAGCATCCTCTAGCACTGAAGTTTCTGAGGATGGTCGCAGTTAGTTTTCAAGTTAAACTATGTCTTTAAAGTGAGATATTTTTTCATTTTTGTATTTTAGGTGCCTCAACATAGTAGGCCCTTTAAGTGATACTAGTAAAATGAATTTCTCTTAGTGAAAGAGAAATCCTGCAATGTGATAAAATAAAAGAACCCTGCCAACCTTAAAAGATAAAGATGTCCCTCCTTGATTATATCATTTTCACATGTTTTTCTGCTGCTGCTGCTAAGTTGCTTCAGTCATGTCCAACTCTTTGTGACCCCATGGACTACAGCCCACCAGTCTCCTCCATCCATGGGATTATCAAGGCAAGAATACTGGAGTGGGGTGCCATTGCCTTCTCTCATGTTTTTCTAATGCTGTTTTACTGAGTAACAGAAGTAGCATTATATTTTACATGAATGAGATCAAATGTTAGGTATGGTTTTAATATCATAAATATTCATTTAAAATCACTATTTACCATTATAATTACAAGGTATTCCACTAAGAATAAGAAAAGGAATACTGTTTATCATCTTAAAGATTATATTGGGGGATTCTTATATTAAAAGAGAAAAGTGAAAAATAAGGGAAGTCTCAATGATTTCAAGTGGCATGGTGGTTTAGTCGCTAAGTTGTGTCCCACTTTTGCAACCCCATGAACTGGGAACCTACCAGGCTCCTCTGTCCATGGGATTCTCCAGGAAAGAATACTGGAGTGGGTTGTCATTTCCTTCTCCAGGGAATTTTCCCGACCCAGGAATCAAACCCAGGTCTCCTGCATTGTAGGCAGATTCTTTACTGACTGAGCTACAATGGAAGCCCATAATTCAATTAAAGTGGCATAGTTACATAAATTTAAAAGGGTTTCCCAGGTGGCATTAGTGGTAAAGAACCCACCTGCCAGTACAGGAGACAATAAGAAACAGGGATTCAATCCCTGGGTTGCGAAGATCCCCTGGAGGAGGGCATGGCAACCCACTCCAGTATTCTTGCCTTGAGAATCCCATTTGACAGGGCAGCCTGGTGGGCTACAGTACATGGAGTCACACAGAGTCAGACATGACTGAAGCGACTTAGCACAAAGCACATACACATAATTTTAAAAAATGTCATTTTAAAATCGAGTTTCACAATTATTTGAGGCTAAGTTGCAATTAGGGAATGTTTATGATTTAGTTGGGAATATGGAAAATAAAAATGTTAAATTACATAAGAACTCTCTTTAGAGAGAAGAAGAAAAGATACTGACATCCTCAGGTAATTTATCGACTGAGCTTGATGAGAACAGCAAGGAAAGGTAGGGCTTACTATTCTTTTATCTGCTTTAGGGCCTGCTTCTGTTTATTGAAAAGGTCTTAGAGCTGCACATATAGCAGGGGGAGGGGGGAAGAAATAGCTCTCTCCACCTTCTTCAGGAAATTTTTCTCCCTCAGGTTGATCATTCCTAGCAAGAATCCCAAAATTGTATGCAGGGGACCTGCATGGTGGAGATTTTAAATCGAACCCCTTGAATCATTATTCTTAATCATTTGTATACAGTAAGAAAAGGGAAAGAGTGGAAATTGGTCACTGAAGGAATGTGATACAGCAGCAGTAGGCCAAAGGTATTCTGAGATTGAGGATGATTGTAGTTTTTAGAAGATGAAGCCTCTCAGAGTCCTTTCCCAAGGCTTAGTCAGGCTACCTGCTCCCTAACAAAAGGAACCAGATCCTCTGTCCTTGAAGAGGACCCCTTGCATGAAACAGGTTGATCCCAACAGTAAAAACCACACATTCACTTCCTTGCCTTCTTTTTACGATACACCAGTAAAAATTCTGCTGATTCCACCTTAGAAAAACCAGATGTCATAAATGAATCAGAATTGGAGAAAGAAGGGCTCTCTAAGCCTTAGAAGGGCTTCCCTTGTGGCTCAGCTGGTAAGGAATCCGCCTGCAACGTGGGAGACCTGGGTTTGATCCCTGGGTTAGGAAGATTCCCTGGAGAAGGGAAAGGCTACCCACTCCAGTATTCTGGCCTAGAGAATTCCATGGAATGTATAGTCCATGGGGTCATGAAGAGTCCAACATGACTGAGTGACTTTCACTTCACTTCACTTAAAGCTTCAGAAAAGAAGCTGTTTGACTATGTTAAAACTTTTGACTTTTGTGGGTTAAATAAAAACCAGCCAAAATTTTAAGGTGAAAGGTCATCATGCAAATTTTTCTAAGACCTTAACTGACATGAACTGTCAGTTCATAAAGTTGAATAAATATATATAAAATGTTCCACAGCACTTTTAATTAAACAAATGCAAAGTAAACAGTTAATTGATTGCATACACTGTTATATGTGGCTATGTATTTATTCGATTAGCGTAGTCGCGTAGTCGCTCAGTCGTGTCCAACTCTTTGTGACCCCATGGACTGTAGCCCACCAGGCTCCTCTGTCCATGGAATTCTCCAGGCAACAATACTGGAGTGGGTTTCCATTTTCCTCTCCAAGGGATCTTCCCGATTAGGGATCAAACCCTGGTCTCCTGCATTGCAGGCAGATTCTTTACCACTGAGCACCAGGGAAGCCCCAGATTAGCATACTCCATTATTTATTAAATCAGCAAAGTCTCCCCCTGCCCCACCCCCCGTTCTACAAAAAGGGCAGTTTCATTGTTAAAGTACAATTCTTTTGGAAAGAAGTTACTTTAGTAATATGTTTCAGAGTAATCATACCCCACACGTTGACCAGAAATTGAACTTCTGATAGTCTATCCTACTGGGATAATTTTCAATTGGATAAAAGATACTTGGTTGTAGGAAATTCCCTGGTGTCCCAGTGGTTAGGCCTTGGCTCTTTCCCTGCTGGGGCTGGGTTCAGTCCCTGGTTCGGGAACTAAGACCCCACAAGCTGTACAGCAGGGAAGAGGTAGTAGATAGTACCATATATAAGAGGGAAATGACAGTAGATAGCACAGATTTTGACACAACTGAACAACTCAGCACACACAACAGCACAGATTTTGAACTGAACAACTCTGCCCTTAAAAATAGCAACTCAGGGACTTCCTGGTGGTCCAGTGGCCAGGGGACTGCTTCTACCCCAGGTCAGAGAACTAGATCCCATCTGCCGAAACTAAGAGTTCACATGCTGCAACTATCAAAGATAATGAGAGCAGCAAATAAGACCTGGTGCAGCCAAAATAAATGAATAAATTTTTTTTTTTAATGAAAACTACTACAACTCACTGTTAGCTCAAATGATGGTTAGTGTTTTGTAGCAATGAAGTATTTTTTAATTAAGGTATGTACAATTTTTTAGACTAGAGTATAGTGTAATATAAATTTTACATGCACTCAGTTCAGTTCAGTCTCTCAGTCATGTCCAACTCTGCAACCCCATGGACTGCAGCACGCCAGGCTTCCCTGTCCAAAAAGTTTGTATGACTTGGCTTTGTTGGGATATTTGCTTTATTGCAGAGATCTAGAACCCAATGCACAATTTCCTCAAGGTATGTCAGTATTTAAATCATTTAATCATAAATAATTTAACCTATCAAATCTATTTGTTTTACTTTCTGTTAAAATGGAGATGTTCTTCAAACTAGTAATGACATTTTTATCAGTTACTAGTATTTTAGTGCTTTTGTTTATAAATTTAGGAAAGAGGGAACATTAATATAGAGCAGAAAGTTCTGTCTTATTTTGGAGCTGGGAAAACAACAGTTGAGCAATACATATATATTTTTTTCACTACTCCTAAAATTAAGATTAAAAATACTTTCAGAACCCAATCCATTTTCCAAAAACCATATCAGACATGAGTAAGGAGCAGTTGGCATTAACAGTTGGTACCATTTTAATGTATTTGTTTTTTTATTTTACAGATTTTTTGAATGATGGCATTATTTCAATTATTTTTTAAAATTAATTTTTACCTTGTGCAAAATAGCATATACATACAGGTCAGTTGTTTTTCTCAACCTTGCTATTTCAGGCTATATTTATCATATGGATTCAGAAGTCTGGTTCTCTTACGGTTTGTTAGGTAAAAACAAAAGAATGGTACTTTTTCTTTTTACCTTCAGTGGTCTCTGGGGCTGTACTTGGGCTCAGCGTTGCCAGGCACCTGTCATTTGCATCTTCCTCTGTTAATGGTGTGGTAGGTTCATACTGCAGGATGGCATCCAAATCATGGAAGAACTTCATAGTTTTAGAGCTGTCTCCAGAGTTGTGGGCATATTTAACTGTTCTGTATTCATATTTTAGATTTTTGTACTTTGCCCGGCACTGTTTCCAATCTCTGTATACTCCTAGTGCTCGCAGCCTTTTAGCAATGTAAATAAATATTCCTTTATTTCTCAGTGTTCCATAAAGTTGTTTTCGTATATTTTTTTCTGCCCAGACACTTAGCAAAGCTTTAACCTCTTCCTCAGTCCAGTGCTTTCCTGCTCCACTCTCCATGTTGAAAGTGACCTGGAAATGATTCACTATTTCTAGCCAAGGTTTTGTTTCCTAGGAAACCAGACGGCTGGTTGTCAATAAGCTGTGAAGAGCTGAAAGGATCTAGTTTAACTGGTTCAAGCTGCCCTAGGGGAGTAACTTGAGAAACTGCCAAATAACAGGCTTCCCGATTAAAGAAGCCTGGACCTAAAAGATCCCTAAGGTTACTCATTTCAGCTTTAAAGAACAAATTACCCTTGAGACAAAAGGGAAAGAAAACCTTTTTTGTGTTTGTTTATTTCTAATTTACTATATGATTGTTGATTTTTTGCTTGTTTGTTTTGGAAATGGTTGGCAGAGGTTCTTTCTGCCACAAAGGTTAGTGACTAAGGTTATTTTTTTTCCCTCTGATACGAATCACTTAGTTCTTCTGACATTGGTTAACCGAAGACCACATGATTTCACCTTAAATAAATTAATCTTAAGTCACAAATTATTCAGTTGTATAGGATGTATAGTATTATGCATGTCTGTTTTCAGCAAAGTAGTTCATAGTATTTAATGCATTGGTAATTTAACAAAATTACTTCACTTTTAATTTTCTAGATTTTTACTTTGCAAATGCATTTAATGTTGTAGTTTCTCTTGTCACTAAAATGCCTATATAATTTTAGAAAAGATCGTTTCTACCAAATAAATCATGTTAGTAATTGTTAATGTATATGTACATATATGGTAGAGGTTTACTTTTTATTTCTACCCTGATACATATTCTTTGGAACAAAAATTTGTTAACAAACATCTAGTATTTATGGCACTTGTTCAGAACTACTAAAAATTGTTAAGCAGTGGAGCTTTCAGTTTATCTTTTGAGTTTACACTCCACTGTGGTGCAGATCCTTTAAAGTCTTACCAGTGTGTTACCCTACTGAGCTAGAAACCTAGCTTCTGGCTTTCTCTGTATCCTCACCTAATAGCACTAAGTCAGGAAGTGGGATACAGAGTGCCTGATCAGCTTAGGGCTTTTTGAAGCAGCATTTGTTTTCTGATGAAAAAAGAGATAGTTATTTTTCAGAAGAAATTTAGGAAGTGCAAAAAAGCAAAACAAAAAAAAAAAATAAATTTTATGATTCCAGTACTCACAAACATTTTACCTGCTATTTTATTTGGGGCTTTTAATTTATATCTACATATTCAATCTATTTAGAAGTCACCTATTACAGAGGTTACAAGCACAAGGTCTGAAGTCAGGTTGTCTGTGTCCTAATCTTGGCCATGCCAGCCTTCTCTGTGTGATACTGGATGAGTTAACTTTGTTTCTTCAGTCTTGTCCTTATCTGTAAAATGTGAATAGTAATCATAGTTACTACTTCGTTGGATTGCTTTGAAAGCCTAGTAAATTGGATCATTCATATGCATGCTTAAGACAGTGCCTGGCTTATTAGTCATAACTCAGTCTGATCTGCTCTCCTAATCATTGTCATCATCATGAGTAGAAGTAGCATTTAATGTGTTGTCAGACTGAGTTCGTCGATGTTATTGAGAAAAGTATGTTCCATAAGATTCATTAAGAAATGTATCAGTGGGGTAAATTTAACAGTTTGGCATCTTTTTATATTCACAGGGGTCAGGAGAGTGCTGGTATTGTGACCAGTGATGGAAATTCGATACCCACATTCAAAACACACAAGGTATATTTAAACATTGACAGGTGTTGATGATAAAAGTAACAATAGTCAGAAGACAGCTAGTATATGGTGGGGGGGGGTACTTGAATAAAAAAAATTTGTATGTAGAAGCATAGTTGATCCTTTAACAGTATAGGAACATACTTTGTATGTCATATGTATTATATATAGTGTTCTACAATAAAGTAAGCTACAGAAAAGAAAATATTATTAAAATCATAAGGAATAGAAATTATAGTACAATACTGTCTTTGTTGATACAATAAGCTTATGTTGACTTTTTATAATGTAAGTTGTCAGTGTCTATGTTAGTATAGTCTTAAGTTGGTACAGAACACTGTAGATGGTATACGTATTGCTAACATAGACCTTGAAAATGAAAAGATAATGTGAAAAAATTCCTGTTTAGGGTATAACAGTTCATGCATTGATAACAAAGAAATAGCAATATGATTGCTTTTTGGTTGCCTAGCCTATACATTAATAAGTGAATTATCATTACTTTATGCCAATGTAAGGATGGGCTATCCACTTTACACCAGTCTTGCACATAATGTTCTACACATTGACTGCCTAGGTGACAGTAATGGTACTGACACAAAAATGTCCATATGGTTTTCATCATATAGTTATTAGATTTTCACACAAAGCCTCTCACACATCCACAATAAAATAACTTTATTCACTGTAAAATATGATGATTAATCACTGTTCATTAAATTGAAGTGGATCATCGTAAAGTTCTGCATCCTAGTAGTCATCCTTCATAATGAGTAGGCTGAGGAGAGGTTGGTTTTGCTGTCTCGGGTATGGAAGGAGATGGAGGTGGGAGGGGAGGCAGGAGAGGCAGGCACACTGGGTGTAACTTGCTGGATACGTCATAATTTCTGTCTCACTCACTTGCTTTTTTACTTGTCTAAACATGTTTGTACAATACCATCCTTCTACCCTTTGCTTTAGCTTAGTGCCATAGAAAGGCCTATATCATAAAATAAGTCAAAAGCAGTCTTGAACAATCAGAACCCTTCTGCTGGACTGTCTGATGTCAGTTTGTTTTCTGGCACTGCTTTCTTCATGTTTTCTTCCTCATCACCTGGCACTGGTTTGAAAGCACTCATCTCCATCAGATATTTTTAATTTTTTGCCATATCCGGAATCTCTTTCGTGATTTCCTTGATTAGTTCTATTGTAAATCCTGTGAAGTCATGCACAACCTCTGGACACAGTTTTCTCTGGCATGGATTTATTGTCTCAGGCTTGATGGCTTTTACAGCTTTTTCAGTAACGACAATGGCATCTTCAGTGGTGTAATTCTTCCAGACTTTCAGGCTGTTCTTTCTGTTGGGGTTGTCTTCCATGGCACTGACAGTCCTTTCCATAGAGTACCATGTGTAATGAGCCTTGAAAGTCCTTATGATCCCCTGACATCGAGGCTGAATTAGAGATGTCGTGTTTGGGAGCAAGCAGATGACTTCAACCACTTGGCTTCAACACTGTCGAACCTGCGGGGTTCTGAGTAGCCAAGGGCATTGCCCAATATCAAAAGAACTTTAAAAGCAGTGCTTTACTGGCAGGGTACTTCCTGATTTCAGGAATAAAGCATCAATGAATGGTACCAATCCAGAAGAAGAGTTCATGTTGTGCAGGCTTTATGGTTCAATCATGAGTTAGAAGACTAGCAGCTGCTGTTTATCCTTTCCCTTCAAGGTTCAGGGGTTCGAAACCTGTAGATAAGGGTAGTCCTAATTATAAACACTACTGTATTTGCATAAAACTGGAGAGTTAGTCCATCCTTTCTGGCCTTAAATCTTGATATTTCTTAAGCCAAACCTCTCCCTAAAAATCTCCAGCCATCCTTCACTGACATTTAATTTTCCAGCTTTAGATCCTTTACCTTCCTTTTGCATTGTCATCATTTAAATAACTACACTTTTTCTCAAATCTTATTAAATAGGTATGCCTTTCTTATAGCAATCCTGAACCCACCTAAGAGCTGCATTTTCAACATGAGATAAAAGAGTGTTTCACAAAAAGTACATAGTGTTTGTGCCAGCTAGTATAGCTGCAACAATGGCTTCATGTGTTTCCCTTTCTTTTTTTTTTTTACAATGGACTTTATGCTGGATTCATTTATCTTGAAATGGCAGGACCACCACAGCTGTAGGCCACAATCTACAGTAGACTTCAAGCAATTCAACTTTTTCTTGTAAAGTCACGGCTTTACTTCTTGAGAGCACTTTCAGTGTCACTGGTGTCACTTTGTATGAGTCCCATGGTGTTACTCAAGGTTTATAGTATTGCACTAAACATGAAGAAAAATAATAACTGGGAGAGGAGACTTTTCACTGCAATAAGCAACTTGATGTAGAGATGAGTGGCTCACCCAGAGGTGATTAACATCAGATGGCATACTTGCATTCATTCAAGTGGATATTTGGAACACTTGAACTCCCCACAATATTAACAGGAGGTAGCTCCAAAATAATTTCAGTAGTGCAGTATGGACTACAGTTCATTTTATGGAGTTACTTAATATGGCACCATTATGCTTGTTTACATTTCTTGAAAAGGCAGATAGCCCCGTTATGGTTTGTGTTTTTTGTGTGTATAAGTTTTGATAAATGTTAACATTTTATAATAGGTTTCTGTATATTTTTATGGTAGTAAATGATAAAATAGATTAGTATCTACAAATATTTTATGCATCCATGACATACTCAGTTTCTTAAATTTTTTACTCTAGGCTGCATGGCTCACTGTATTTTTATATCATTGTTAATCTCCAAAAATTTTTTTCTGATATATTTATTGGAAAAAAAAATCCATGAATAAGTGGACCTCTGCAGTCTCAGCCTGTATTGTTCAAGGGTCAACGTTTTTATTTGTTCTTCTACGGTGCATTTCTCTCCCAGTGATAATTTGCTAGATTGATTCAGATAAGTTATCATTTATTTGAATACTTTAACATACTTTGAATTTAAATTATAATTTAGTTGATTATAGTTGACAAATGTTACCTCTTTGTACATCTGTTCTTCAATGTTTTATCAAGAAGTATCTTACAAAACAGGTGACTCAGTAGGTAAAGAATCTGCCTGCAGTGCAGGAGACTCAGGTTCAATTCCTGGGTTAGGAAGATCCACTGGAGAAGGGGTTGGCTACCCACTCCAGTATTCTTGCCTGGAGAATTCCATGGACAGAGGAGCCTGGAGGGCTGTAGTCCATGAGATGGCGAAACAGTCAGACACAACTTAGTGACTAAACAACAATCTTATAAAACAAGCATGATTAATTTTGTTATATGAATTCCACCTCAGATATATATTTTAATGCTTCACAGTTCTTACAACTAGGTTAGTCATTTTTTTTTTTTCAGATTAGAATTCTGAAGCACAGGGAAATTAAGTGAACTTCATTTTCTAATTTGGAATTGTCTGAGCAGAAGCTTATAAAAGTGCTATTAGTGTTTTTTTTCCCTAAGATGAGCTTTTATTTTGACTTTGCAAGGGAATGGGTCTTGTAAATCATGTATTTACTGAAGACAATTTGAAGAAATTATATACTTCAAATCTTGGAATTGGACACACAAGGTATGCCACTAAGGAAACTGTGAATTAGAAAATTGCCAGCCCTTTGTTGTTGAAACACTTCATGGAAAAATAGCTGTGGCACATAATGGCGAGTTAGTTAATGCTGCGCGCTTAAGGAAAAAGGTAAGGGTTTTTTTTTTAATGCTTTTTTCATGATTGTGATAAATTATTGAAAAGAAGTATGGAGGATCTTGATAAAGTGTATTATCTTGTTGCCACCTGTTACCTAATTGCAAAGAACAACTTTAACAGAATTACCCGGAGTACTTGTTCCATTACAAATTCTAAGATACTCCCCCCAGAGTCTGGGGTGGGAATGAGGTGGCTTGATCTGCAGTGTAATATGCGCCTGAGGTGATTCTGATGCATTGTTTTGGAAAATTGATTTAATTATTCCCAGAATAATTTGTCCTACCCTCTTCTTAGGCTCTGGCATTGTCGTTGTAATAATAGTTTTTTGCTACCAAATGAAAACAAATTTTTTATTCAATCAAAAATATAAATATGAAGTAAAAATTATTTTAAAACTCACTATTTAGAGATCACCAGCAAAAGTTCAATTACAAACAATACCTTGTTCATTATTCTAGACTTAACCCCTTACGCAGGTACTCAGCTTCATCTCAGCACATTTCACTGCCTCAGGGCTGATCAGTGAGGGCAGGTAGCCACCATCACCACCACCAGCAAACCTGGGTTGAAAGTCCCTGCTGCAGTGTGCCACTCTTATGGGAATGCGTCGTGTTTGTCAGGAGTGGACTGAAAAAGTTAGAACCACAATCCCAAACCCTCATGCTGTCTCCATCTGCCTCCCCACCTACCTACTGCAGGTCTACATTCCTTCAGACTTAGTTTTCAAAGGCTTTCCTGTATACCTCCTAAAGTACTTTTTTTTTTCCTGTTTGAAAAGCTTCAGAGACCTCCCATTGCCTCCAGCAGTAGATATACAGTCTATTATTAGTATATTATTAGATATATATAC
Source organism: Aepyceros melampus (assembly GCA_006408695.1). Lineage (NCBI taxonomy): Eukaryota > Metazoa > Chordata > Mammalia > Artiodactyla > Bovidae > Aepyceros > Aepyceros melampus. The sequence continues at coordinate 62,191 of SJXQ01011992.1, read as the reverse complement.
CTACCATTGGTGGGCTGCCCTGGTGGCTCACAGGTTAAAGCGTCTGCTTGGATGCAGGAGACCTGGGTTTGATCCCTGGGTTGGGAAGATCCCCTGGATAAGGAAATGGCAACCCACTCCAGTACTCTTGCCTGGAGAATCCCATGGAGGAAGGAGCCTGGTAGGCTGCAGTCCATGGGGTCGAAAAGAGTCGGACACGACTGAGCGACTTCACTTTCATTTTCTTTCACCATGGGTAGAATGCAGGATTTCATAACAGCATCCACACAATATCTGATCTCTTCCTGTGATGGCAGGCTATTGGGTGAAGGGTGAGTTGAAGCTTCCCCTCTAACGGTTATGACTTTTCTCCTTTCTAAATAGCTTCTGCGTCATGGTATTGGTCTGTCAACAAGTTCTGATAGTGAAATGATCACCCAGCTACTGGCTTATACCCCTCCTCAGGAACAAGATGACACCCCAGACTGGGTAGCAAGGTAATTGTAAAAGTAGACTGAGCTTGCAGCTGTGATAATGAGACCTTTGTCTTGCATGTGTTTATAATGAAAATTATTCACTGAATTATTTAATTGATTCCAGGATTAAAAATTTAATGAAGGAAGCACCCACAGCATACTCTCTGCTTATAATGCACAAAGATGTGATTTATGCAGTCCGAGATCCCTATGGAAATCGTCCTCTATGCATTGGTCGTCTTATTCCTATTTCTGATATAAATGATAAAGGTAATGAACTTCAAAAAAAAATACAATAATTTCATAATGCTTTTCCAAGTCATTGTCTTACTATTGGCACACCCTGAAACCTTTAGGTATTAGGAACTTATTGAATAAAAAAGCTAGGTAAAAAAGAAAAAAGTGGCCCTTAGTTTTTTCCTCTTTTTTAGCCACTCCAGGTAGGACGTGGGATCTTAGTTCCCTGATCAGTAATCGAACTCGTACTCCTTGTATTGTACTGACTTTTAAACCACTGGACTGCCAGGGAAGTCTTGGCATTTAGTTTTTAAAGTACATTTCCTTGAGTATTTCTGAGGATGAACCACTTTTAATATATTTAATGGGCATTCCTGTTTTTCCTGCCTGAACGGCCTATTCATATCCTTTGCCCAGCTTTTTCATTTGTGTAGTATGATTTCAGTGATTTTCTTTTTGACTTGTCAGATGTCTTATTCAAGCCATGAAATCATTTTGTTTGAAGGAAGCTTGCGATCTTTGGTACTAGTCAAATGAAGAGTTCTTAAAGTCATAGTCATGGATAGTGTATGAGTTCTTTTGTTTATAAAATTGGTGTTTAACTGTTCTCCTGAAATAGGTAGCCCCTTTTAAATTTCTTGAATTCAATAACTGAATTGATTGTCTTGTGATTTGCAGGAAAAAAAACGTCAGAAACAGAAGGATGGGTGGTGTCTTCAGAATCTTGTAGCTTTTTATCTATCGGTGCAAGGTAAATTTTGTATCATTCAATGTAACAACTTTTCCATGTCAATTAAAAAAATTTTTACATGAAAGTTTTGCTTTTGATGTCGGCAAGAACACATGCTTTTAAATGCAGTTTCTTTTGTACATTGTGCTCAGCAGTTGCACTAACATTAATGTCCTGGTTTAGTTCTAAGTCAGTTTGACTTCTGTGAACCCATGGACTGTAGCCCACCAGGCTTCTATGTCCTTGGGATTTCCCAGGCAAGAATACTGGAGGGGATTGCCATTTCCTTCTCCAGGGCATCTTCCTAACCCAGAGATTGAATCCATGTCTCCTGCATTGGCAGGCAGATTCTTTACCACAGAACCACTAGGGAAACCCTAACATGCCAGTAGTTCCTTCTCATCCTGGAACTGGGATCTTGTTTTCAAAATACCATGAGACTTATTTTAGAAGGGAAGAATCTCCTCAACAAGGAATAGTTATAAGCAAACAAATTTAAGCCAGGATAAAAATGTTCTCTTTAACCTTCATTCTGTTGCAAATCAATAAAATGTAGGACTTTTATTTTTTTTAATTCTGAATTCAAGTATAGGGTAGCAGATTTATTGAAATTACTGTTGGAGAAATACTTTTTTTTTTAAGCCAATAGATTTTAACTGAACCCTTTTTCCTTATAAGGAAAGGGACTCTGTGCACTTTATAATAGATATAATTTATAATAGATAATTTATATATTTATATTTATAATTTACAATTTATAATAGATAATTAGCCTTAAGGACTGGTTTACTTCAAGTCTCCTTTAACATTGTTTCCCAAGATATTACCGTGAAGTCTTGCCTGGAGAAATTGTGGAAATATCCAGACATAAAGTCCAAACTCTTGATATTATACCAAGGTCTGAAGGAAACGCAATGGCTTTCTGTATCTTTGAATATGTTTATTTTGCAAGACCAGATAGTATATTTGAAGGTAAGTAAAATATCTCTAACTATTGATATAAATCTGTTATCTCATTGAAACAAGAAAGTGCTTGGGCCCAAAGGCTTTGAAGGTACAGTTATGTGTTATGAAAAGATCACAGTTCCTCTGTCAGATTGTTTTCCTTTTTGGAGTAAGATTATGATTCTTAGCTATGTATTAAGGTTAACTTTTTAAATTAATTGATTAACTTACTTATGTGTATGTGGCTGCTTCAGGTCCTAGTGTGGCCCTGGGATCTTCATTATGTTGTGTGGGATCTTCTGTTGTGGTGCATGGACTCTCCAGGGGCAGCGCACCAGCTTCAGTAGTTGCAGCACGCTGTCTGTCTAGTTGCAGCTTCAGTAGTTTGAGCAGCCTGGCTCTCTAGTTGTAGCATGAAGGCCCCAGAGCGCCCGGGCTTAGGTGCTCTGCAGCATGTGGGATCTTAGGTCCCTGACCAGCGATTGAACCCTCGTCCCCCTAATTGCAAGTTGAATTCTTAACCACTGGCTGCTGCTGCTGCTGCTGCTGCTAAGTCGCTTCAGTCATGTCTGACTCTGTGCGACCCCATAGACGGCAGCCCACCAGGCTTCCCGAGGTTAATTTTTTTTTTTTTTAATTTTTTTTTTTTAAACAGTGAATTCCCTCTGATTTTTGAGTTTCCACTTTAGTGTTTTTTGTCTTGCTTTTCTTTTGGTACTCAATTCTGTAGAGTTCTAACAAGCTAGTTTCTCCAATAATGATATGCTGGGCTATATTATACTAAGTAAAAATCTATTTCCTTTTCCAAATATTCTAGACCAGATGGTTTACACAGTAAGATATCGTTGTGGTCAGCAGCTGGCCACTGAAGCCCCCGTGGATGCAGATTTGGTCAGCACTGTCCCAGAATCCGCTACACCTGCTGCTCTTGGTTACGCAACAAAGGTATTTTCTCTTCATTAACACACAGTGAATTGCTTATTTAGCACTGGGATTAGAAATTCATGTATATAAAGAGAAACTCATCAATTTATGAGTAAGGAAAAAGACAGTGTTTCTTTACAAGAGTTACTTATTTTTCAACCTTTTCATTTAGTGGCGCTTTTAGTGAATCCACGAAAAATTCACCCAAAGAATAGGAGAATGATCCCCTCATTTTAGGAAGATAACATCATACTATATATTGAGTTTAGTGGTAGTATTTACTTATTATAAAGTACCCTCATTAAAAAAAAAATAATAAAATAAAGTACCCTCATAAGCCACTGGTGTATTGTTTCTTGCTGAGTGTGGGTAGTAATAAAGCTATTTTTTAAAATTTTGTATAATGTTCTTAGTACTATGCTTAACTGCATTTTTCATAACCAAGTAGATTATATAATTATAGTGATTCTGGGGTATAATACCCAACATTCATTGTGTTGGGAAGTTCAATTTATGAACTTTTTAAAGAAATAATATGCATACAATATGTGGATTTTTCTCATAGTGATTCTTTGTCATGTGTTCACATTCTTAGCATTTCCTTCTAAGATAGAGAAATAACAATATGTAAGAAACATTACAAATTCTAGTAAAATGAATTGTTTCCCCACTAAGTAGAAGACTTTGGATAATTTTTCTTTTTGCCTTGTCTTCCCTACAGTTTAGATAGTGATGGAAAATTGTAATCTGACGATGGAGAGCTCAAAATTATAACTGCATTTAAAATGTTTACATACATGTTCTAATGGAAGCATGACCTAGAGAAAACAGGGCCCTTGAGTTCTGCAATATGTGCTACTCATTGTCCTTTTATTCCTTCTCTGTTAGTGTGGGCTTCCATACGTGGAGGTGCTATGCAAAAACCGGTATGTAGGAAGAACATTCATTCAGCCAAACATGAGGTTAAGACAGCTTGGTGTTGCGAAGAAATTTGGAGTACTGTCAGACAACTTTAAAGGAAAAAGAATTGTTCTTGTAGATGATTCAATTGTGAGAGGCAATACCATCTCACCCATAATCAAGTTACTCAAAGAATCTGGTGCAAAAGAGGTAAGTAATACTAAAACATCTATCCTAAAGCACCAATAATTTATAATATGATAAAATTGGTAAAATTTTATGTTAAAAGTTTTATAGACCTAATTTAAAACTAACAAATCACCAAATAGAATACTTTTAAATTTGTAAGATATTGATTACTTTTTTTATGAAGATGTAGAAGCAGTCCTACTGTAATAATTTGACACAGTCGGTTATATTATCAAATCGCAAAGCTTATTCTAACTAAATACTTCAGTAATTCATATTACTAAATGAGATGTGTCATCTACTAATAGTTGATCAGATTTAGAAATAAAATCCATTGTGGAGAAAATGATATAGTAAGCAATATGACAGTCTAAGATAATTATGCTTAAGGTTTCTAGCCTTTTTTAATGACTAGTTATGATTATGATACTCTTTGGAATTCTGTGAAAATCATGTAATGAAGACAAAGAAGTGTAAAGTTAGTTCAGCACCCAAACTATAGTAAAAAAAAAGGAATAAGACACAAATAAATACAAAAACTGGAAATAGTTTATATATCTACCAGCAGGAAATGATTTGGTAAATTGATACATCAGTATGATGAAATACAATGCAACCATTAAAAACTATAAAGACTGCTAAACATGGGGAAATCTTTGCTGTTATAAGAAAGGTAAAAAGTAAATGTGGACACTGATTATAGCTTTGTAAATTTTCCTGACAAAAGTCAGAAAATAATGATAGATTTTAAAAAGTAGACAAACATAGCTCTTTGTAATAGAAGGTGTTGTGTTTTTTTTTAATTATATCCTGGTAGGTGTTATTTTCTTTTTACTAATAAAATGGTAAAATAAGAGGTAGGCAAAAGTTCCTTTCAAGTGTTAGAAGAGAAAAATGAAGGTGGTCCTAGGAATGTAATGAATGAGAAATGAGAGATCAGAAGAAAGAAATATCCTTGTCAGTAGGTGACAGAAAGAAACAATGGGCAGCTCTGTATAAAGAACCTTTTACAAGTGGCTAACATTTCAAAATTCATGCCCAGGTCACTTTAGGGTCTAGAACAGGGCTGCTCAAGTAGGATTCTTGGTCATTCTTTAAGTTAATTCTAAAAATAATTCTGACTGAACACTTGGAGGTCTGTATGTATATCACACGATTTTTTTCTACCTATTTGAAAGAAATTTTGTAGTGTGCTTTGCTGCCCCTATGTTTATAAAACATTCTGTAAGACAATTTTATGTTGCATTTGCCAGTGACAGAATTTTGCATAATTGTTCTTCCAGTGAATGTCGAACTAATGAATGCATGAAATGATTTCTTTCCAAGGTACATATTCGCGTAGCTTCACCACCAATTAGATATCCATGCTTCATGGGAATAAACATACCAACAAAAGAAGAGCTCATTGCCAATAAACCAGAATTTGAGCACATTTCAGATTATCTAGGTAGGTATCAAAATTTCTATAAACTTTGATCTTTATTCATTTTTTAACAGAAAATCCAAGCTTATCAATCTTTACGCTTTTAATGAAATATAGTGTTCAGTATTTGTTAAAAGAAGATGTTATGTATGTTGAGCAGACAAACAGTGGGAGTGCCTGGTGTATATGGACACCATAGTGAGTGCTGTGATAAGAGAGCTAGGCCAAGTGAGCTTGGAGGAGAAGGAAGAAGGGCTTTCACAGCAGAGAGTTACATACCAGCTCACATCTCCCGAAGCTCAGATCAGAAGAAAAACAAGTACTTTAACCAGAGATTTCTAATAAAACAATTTGGATGTGGGTACAAATCAAAAGTGAAAGCTTGTGTAGACTCATCATTAACAATGAGGTCAGAAGACTTGCAGATGGAGGTCAGCCTGGGAAGACATTTACCTTTCAAATTCAGGTGAAGTGTAAACTATAAATGTCATCTGCATGTTCATCCATGTGTGCTATGCCCACCACATTCACTGCTTTACGGCTGGTGTTTCTCTTGACTGGTCATGCCTGGTTGTGTCTGTACCTTACCAGTTAAGTATTTTGAACATTACCCAACTGATACATTGTGAACACGCACTCTTTGCCAGGACCATATCTATATTATTGTAGTGATATTATGAAAATGCTATAGTTAGTATTTCCCTTATCTGATAGATGAAAAATATAGACCTGGGAAAAGTAAATGACCTTGAGCTTAAATGAGAAACCAGATCTTCCTGACTTCAAAATCTCTTATTCAAGAAAACTGACTCCTGAAGCCTTTTGAATCTATTTTAGACACAAATTCTCCAGTGCTATTTTAAATTATGTTATCCCTTAAATTCCAATTTAAAATATAAAAAAATAATAAAGACCCTGTGTTTTATTGATGCTCCAGCACCACCACCACCCTCCTTTTGTTTTTAAAGAGAGGCTAAAGGAGGGAATTCCCTAGCAGTCTAGTGGCTAGGACTATGAGCTCTTATTGCTGAGGGCCCAGGTTTAATCCCTGTAGAGGAACCAAGATCCCAGAAGCCATGTGGCCAATAAATACGTAAATAATTGAAATTTTTTAAAAATAAATTAAGAAAAAGAAAGACTAAAGGAGAAATTTTTATTCTGGCTTATGTTTTTCTGTTTGTAACTATTCTGTTAGGCAGTTCTTCCTTTCTAAAGAAGTGTCATGACCTTTTCCCCTTCTTTCCCCCTTCAGGAGCAAACAGTGTTATATATCTGTCAGTAGAAGGACTGGTTTCATCTGTACAAGAAGGAATAACACTGAAAAAACAGAGAGTGAAAAAGCAAGACATTATGGTTCAAGAAAATGGGAATGGTCTGGAATGTTTTGAAAACAATGGTCATTTACAAAGGAAGATATTATGATTCAAGAAAATGAAAATGGTATGGAATGTTTTGAAAAGAATGATCATTGTACAGCTTGTCTGACTGGAAAATACCCTGTGGAATTGGAATGGTAGCTGCCAGGGGCAGACATCATATTTGAGGACACAGAAGTTGGTGAAGAAGTTGTAGTGGTTATACCTTCATTAACTGTTACTCAGTTGGTACAGTGTGAAATGCCACATGCTTGTAAGTTCTGAGATTTTTTTTTCTGAAAAGGATACCAAATTGCTATGATTTATTCAGTAATCCTGGATAAATACTTTGGTATTACGTAGGAACTTGGATGATGCTTTCAGTTTTATTCAGTACTGTTATTTTTTAGAGATCATGTATATTTCAGATCATCAGCAGTAATATAGCAGATAGGCAAATTTCTGTTTTAAAGAGGATTGCCAGGCATTATACTTTCACAGGTTCTTAGGAAATTTTGTGGAATGTTTAAGAGTTATTGAAATTCATTTATGGAATATTTTCATAATTGAATATGGCTAATTGCATTTAATACAACAATATGTGTTTTGTTTTGTTTTTTCACTCAAGCATTAGCTAGCTTGGTTAGAGAAGACAAGTGGTTAATGGTCAAAAGACAAGTGGTTAATGAAGCCAGGGCCATGCTTTAAAGAGTTTGCAAGAGGTTAGACTAAGGTGTTGTGATGCAAACAGGACCTGTGAGTTCATTGTTCATTATATATCATACAATTCAATACATCAGATTCAATTAAACTTGAATCCATTATACCCCAAAGTTATCTGTCATCTAGAGTTCTCTTAAAAAAAAAAATTACCTTTTGTGCCTCACTTTCCTCACCTGTGCAATGAGGTGTTTATATTATTAAATTCAATAACTAGCAGTTATTTTGGTGGTTAGAGCCATCATTCCACCTCCCAATGTTAAGACAGTAAATTAGCTTTTGAAATGTTGGCTGTTGGTCTGCAGTCAAGATTTCAAAAGGGAGACATAGATTGCCACCTAGCTTTGAATGCCCTGATTGTAAAAAGATGTCTGTGCAAAAAATTTTCCTACATTTGACTAGAAAATATTAATATGATCCATACTATTTAGTGCCCTTATGGTAGAAGCACAGGAAGTAACCTAGTACATTTGAAGTAAAAGATACATTTTTTTAGATTCTAACAAACGTTTTATCCTTCATTGGATTATATGCCTTTTAATGAAGTGCTTGATCACTTGCAAACATGTGTATGCAATGAGATGATCAAGTAGAAACACTGTAGGGGCCAATTTTAAGGAACAAGGAAATAACAACTTTTTCCAGTTAGTGTACTCATCTAGTTCCAAGCATTGACTTTACCACTTGTTCTACTTTACTGAGATGTAATGAATCAGATTTTTTTAAGGTTTTTTTTTTTAAACTGTTTGTTAACATCTTGCCCTCAGCCCTTGCTTATGTAAGATTTTTAAAACATAAAAGTGTTTTTTTAGGTGCATTACTTTGATGTGGTGTAGTGTCCAAATCCACCTAGAATTATAATATTTATTAATAACCATAGTCTTTTTCTCTTCGTTCAGTATTAGTTTCATATGTTGTGTCATGGCAAGCATGAGAAACTGTTGACAGCTCTTTAAGCCCGTGTGTGGCAGGCAGCAGTGGCCACATAACCCTGTGGTGGGAACACAAGCACACTGGCATTTGAGTAACGCCCTGGGACCATTGTGTATGTAGCCTCTGGTCTTCAATGTATTCTTTGTGGCACCATGGAGGCGGCGAGACCTTTGGGTCGCTTTTGAACTAGCCTTACTTAAATTTTTTACATTTGATTTTCTTAAATAAAACAAGAGACTCAGGGAAAGTACTAAACCAAAATCTCTGATTTGACTTTTGTGTTTTCCATAGTTTTTGGTTTTATTGAGGTGTTTTTAGAAAAGAAAATGGTACTGTGACACTTTAGTAATTTTACAGATTTCTGCCTCTTTCTCCACCATGACCTTTTATTTCACAAGTCTCTGAACTGTGAGTTACAGTTTTATATCTGTGTAATCTAAATGTCGTTTAGCTGCTTTACATTTATATAGGTATGGTGAACTGCAGAGAACATGAGAAATATGTTTCCACAGAATCTGTACTGGGAACCAAACTAAGCCTACTTTTTGTGAACTCCTTGTGATGTATTGGTGACAAATACATGTAATGAGTACATTTAAATATGTGGGTGTACTTTTTCTAAATAGAGATTGCCGGGGTCCAGCCCCGGTGGATCCAGGGTGATTCGAAGGTGGAGACGGAGTCGGCGTACTAGGAAAGAACTTATTCAATTACAGATAGAGAGAGATTAGGAAATTAGCAGAAAAAGGGGCTGAATAACTTGGCTTACATGGGATGCCAGTCACCACCTACGTAGGCCACAGGCGTCTTTCTATTCTCCCGAAGGAGAGGAGGCACTGAGGCCTCCCTGGTCCCATCTTAGAAGCCCAGGCATAATTAGTAGGCTTGGTGAGTACCCACTCCCCAGATGGAAATTCAGCCAGAAGGGGAAAGAAAGAACAACACGGGGGGAATCAGCCTTTCCAGAAACTGATCCCCTTTTCTTTATTTTCAGGTTTGTTTATATACCTTTTTAACACATAGGGATGAATAGAGTCACGTGGGGGTCAGCAGTCCTGACCTTTATCAAAATCAGGTGCTTTACATAAAAAAGGTCTTAGGGGTTTTACATCATCTTCTGGCCATGAGGCCTGCTGACACTTCATTAACCTCTCTTTCTGATAACCAAAAACCTCATTTTTTCCAAGGGTGTTTTTCCTTAAACCAGGCACCACCCTCCAGATAAAGTTACATTCCTATAGGGTAAGGGTGTAATGAGTTACAATCAAGAAAGGAATTTAACCCAAGGTTAACATGATTAATCTTAAAGGTTAATACTTATTTCTCTTATATGCTAGTTATATTCATTATAAGGGCAGGGAATAAGAAGATTCAGCAACAAAACATCAGCCCAACAAGTGAAATCCTTTCACCAATACAATTCCTAATCAACCCACTATACTAATAAATTCTAACTTCCCAAAAGAATCTGCCTTTAGAAATCTAAAACATCTCGTGCCTCTCACTGTTGGGAGGCTGGAGATAATCACATTTGGCCAGACGAACCTATACAGGCAGGCTAGATAACCTTCAGAGGAGTCCGTAAGCTGAAACACTCTTGTCACGCCCAGGAATTTTATCAATTGGAGCTGCAAGTTAACTCCTTCTCCGAGAGAAATGGTTATGGAGGAGAGCCCCCCGTAAAGTCAGAGGTGTAGGTGAGAGCATAAAACAGACTCTTGGTTTTGGGGGTAGATGCTTGGGAACAGGGTGTTTCCTGAGGCTTAATCACGCCTTTGCGTATGCCAAGCCTCCTTCCTCATGACCTTTGCCATGGGCGGAGTTCCTCACACTGGCCCCCAGGAAAAGATTTTTAGGTAGTACGTCATGGTGAACAGCACAGTGACATACTCAGGATCCATTCTTGCCATCACCTAGTTATATCTTACTTCTCTGATTCAGGCATTTCAATAATAGGACATCTCTTATGAACCAGGCAAACTGCTGACGGAGTAGGAGGGATGAATAAAGTATGTCTGAAAAGAGTACATACTGTATGAGTCCAACTATATGACATTCTCGAAAAGGCAAAACTATGGAGACAATAAGAAGATCAGTGGTTGCAAGGTGGTGAGGAGAGAGGGATGAATAGGTGAAGCACAGGGGAAATTTTTAGGATAGTCTGTATTACTATGATGGTGAATAAATGTCCTTATATATTTGTCCAAACCTATAGAATATATCGGGTTCTCATATATTACTTTACTTTGCCAACAAAGTCCAAAAGCTATGGTTTTTCCAGTAGACATGTATGGATGTGAGAGTTGGACTATAAAGAAAGCTGAGCACTGAAGAATTGATGCTTTTGACCTGTGGTGTTGGAGAAGACTTAAGAGTCCCTTGGACTACAAGGAGATCCAACCAGTCAGTCCTAAAGGAAATCAGTCCTGAGTATTCATTGGAAGGACTGATGCTGAAGCTGAAACTCCCAATATTTTGGCCACCTGATGTGAAGAACTGATCATTGGAGAAGACCCTGATGCTGGGAAAGATTGACGGCAGGAGAAGGGGACGACAGAGGATGAGATGGTTGGATGGCATCACCAACTCAATGGACATGAGTTTGGGTAAACTCTGGGAGTTGGTGATGGACAGGGAGGCCTGGTGTGCTGCAGTCCATGGGGTTGCAAAGATTCGGACACGACTGAGCGACTGAACTGAACTGAATAGAGCATATGACACCAAGAATGATCCCTAATGTAGACTAGAAAATTTGGGTGATGATGATGTGTCAGTGTAGGTTCATCAGCTGTAACAAATGGACCACTCAGGGTTGGGGGGGATTGATAACAGTGGAGGTTATTATATGTGGGGGTAGGGGGCGTATGGGGGGCTTCCCTGGTAGCTCAGCTGGTAAAGAATCCATGGGCAATGCAGAAGACCCCTGGGTTCGATCCCTGGGAAGTTCCCCTAGAGGAGGGCATGGCAATCCACCCCAGTATTCTTGCATGGAGAATCCCTATAGACAGAGGAACCTAGTGGGCTATAGCCCATGGAGTTGGAAAGAGTTGGATATGACTAAGCACAGCACAGCACAGAGGGCATATGGGAACTCTGTACCTTCTGCTCAGTTTTGCTGTGAACCTAAAACTGCTTTAAAAACAGTCTGTTTAAAAATAAAGATACTAGAGGACTTATCAGTCTTCAGTGGTTAAGACTCCGAGCTCCCACTGCAGCAGGCACAGGTTTAATCCCTGGTCAAGAAATATGATCCTGCATTCCTTACAGCATGGCCAAAAAAAAAAAAAATCACAGAATAAAAATAAAGACACCAGGATCCTACCTCTAAAAAACAAAAACAATAAAAATAGATGCATATAGTTAGAGTGAAGAAAGCAGAGGCCATCTCCAGTCTTCTATAGTGCATCCACATTTTAAATATTTTTTTCTGTCATTAACCTCTGTATGTTTTAAATAATTAGCTCATACTACTTACTGTACCAATTTTAGATATTATCTCTACTTCCCTGGAATCTAGCAAAGGTGCTTTGACAGACTTAATCCACTTAATCATATTAATATCATTGCCTCTCAGAATCTTGCCCTAGAGCATCAGGTGAGTTTCTCATGCCTTTCTTTGGGTTTCAAGTAGGTATAGTCAACTTCTCTAAGGAAAATGGCCCTCATGTTCAGCAAAGAGAAAATCCAGACCCCTCAACAGTAGAACTGCACAGACACTTCAGAGTAAACAGCAACATGCAATGTAAGCTTGTTTTTGTGGGCAGAAATTGTCTTCTTATGTAGCTCAGTTGTTGGATGGCAGGAATCACTTCTTTTAACTGTTTTGGAATTTCTCACTGCACTATGAAACAGAAAATGATGACACAAAGGAGACCCGGGTTGGTCCTTGCACCTTCCTCAATCATTGAAAATCGCTTATTTGGCTTCACTGATGGTAATGTTAGATGTGATGGTTAATTTTATGTTTCAGTTTGGCTAGGCTCTGGTGCCAAGTTATTTGTTGAAACACCTGTCTAGGTATTTTTTAGATGTAATACACATTTAAATCAGTAAACTGAGTAAAGCACATTGCCCTCCATATTGTGAGTAGGGCTCATCCAGTCAGTTGAGGCCTTAAGAACAGACTGCAGTTTCCTGAATTAGAATTCTTGGGCCTGCACCCTAGAAACCCTGCCAGTTTCCAAGCTGTTTCAGGGCTGCAACATTAACTCTTAACCTGAATTTCTGGCCTCTGGGTCTGACCTAGGTTGCAAACTTGCCAGCCCCCACAATTCTTTGAGCCAGTATCTTAAGCTCCATTTATTCCATTGGTTCTGTTTCTCAAGAGAACTCTAGTGGGCTCACTCTTGCAGACAGCCTGACTTCCCTCATCCTCCCAGTTTTTTCAGTTGCCAGGGAAATGTGCTGAGCCTGAATGAACTCAACCACCCGCCACTCTTTTTTCTGCCTTCAACTAGGCAGCTGAGCTCCCTTAGAATAAATCATACAACACAGTCCCAACCGTGTTATGGGCTATGATGCTACAGGTTATAGCTCTGTAACCTACCTTGTCTCAGGGTAGGATCAAGGACTTTGAAAGTTATTTTTGAAATAATTTTTATTTTCAGAAGAAACAATGACATTGACAACTGAGAGAAGAGTTGGGAAGTAGGTGAAGAGAAGCAGTGAAATGAGAATGTACCAATAAATGTGCAAAGGATCAGCAAAATACTGGGGTATGTATTTGATTATCAGGAATGGGAACCATGTAGTAGATGGAGAAGAATAAAAAGATACTCAGGAAACAGGTGCAAAACACATGAGTCTCCGCTGTCAAGAGGGATTAAATTAGGTCAAACTTGGAAACAATGCAGCTGCTATAGATTCTACGACAAGTGTTAAGTCACAGTTTGGGAAGGGTCTAGGCTTGGGCCCTATTTAAAAGCTAATAAGGTAACCTGTTACTGTTTCATGGCAGTGCACATGAAGTTCCTGGGTTAAAGACTTAAGAATTTCATTACTCGTGGCCAGAGCATCCTGTTTGATGGTTCTCCAAGCCTCCAAAGTCCCCCTGGGTGACCGAGGTAGACATAAATGGATGTCTGCACACAAACTGGGTGGTGGTACAGGAAAGGAGTACTAAGTTTGGGGGGATTCATTCTTTTTACAATAAGTGGAAGCAGGCCTGCTACTTGGGGAAGACATTACCTCACCTCTGAAGATTGATCACTCTAAGCAGTCAGTACCTTGTGTTCTTTGCATACTTAGTAAGAGTTTGCATGGACACTCAGGGTCCATGGCCAATTGCTCCCAGCAGTATGCTAGGTTCATGGGATGGAGGTTGGAAGAGGATAGCTAAATTCTCAAACAAAGTTTGAAGAAAGGCGATGTTGAAGCTGTTTCCATAAGAGGAGTAACTGTTCATCGAGCCAGTGTGGAGAGAGAGAGGGTTTTTAGCCTGTGACCCAACCGAAGCACAGGTGTGGAAACTTGATAAGGGTTTGGCAGGCCCAGAAGACTTACTGCTGCTGCTGCTGCTGCTGCTGCTGCTGCTGCTGCTGCTGCTGCTGCTAAGTAGCTTCAGTCATAGGGTTTTTAGCCTGTGACCCAACCGAAGCACAGGTGTGGAAACTTGATAAGGGTTTGGCAGGCCCAGAAGACTTACTGCTGCTGCTGCTGCTGCTGCTGCTGCTGCTGCTGCTGCTGCTGCTGCTAAGTAGCTTCAGTCATGTCCGACTCTGTGCGACCCCAGAGACAGCAGCCCACCAGACTCCCCCGTCCCTGGGATTCTCCAGGCAAGAACACTGGAGTGGGTTGCCATTTCCTTCTCCAATGCAGGAAAGTGAAAAAAGTGAAGTCGCTCAGTCGTGTCCCAAATTCTAGTGACTCCATGGACTGTAGCCTACCAGGCTCCTTCGTCCATGGGATTTTCCAGGCAAGAGTACTGGAGTGGGTTGCCATTGCCTTCTCCCAGAACTAGGGTCTTATTATAGCTGGATCTGACAGTACCAGGTGTGGGCACTGTGGAACATGGGCTGAGGAAGCAGTGGTCAATTGTGAGAGGTTAGGCTAGAAAGATAATGAACTATCTCACTTGCCTTACTAGAGTCTGAATGCCATGTAGGCAATGAGACCACTGAAGCTTCTTAAGAATGCTGTGGCTGCTCTGATGTATGTTTTAGAATGATCAGTCTAGATTACCAGGTAAAATGGTATCTTAAACATAGTCTTCTACATTTGCTTCCTCTTAGACCCCCTGAACGGAGAAGGCAATGGCACCCCACTCCAGTACTCTTGACTGGGAAAATCCCATGGATCGAGGAGCCTGGTAGGCTGCAGTCCATGGGGTCGCTAAGAGTTGGACACGACTGAGCGACTTCACTTTCACTTTCATGCACTGGAGAAGGAAATGGCAACCCACTCCAGTGTTCTTGCCCAGAGAATCCCGGGGACGGGGGAGCCTGGTTCCATCACTTCATGGGAAATAGATGGAGAATACAGTGGCAGACTTATATTTTGGGGGCTCCAAAATCACTGCAGATGGTGAGTGCAGCCATGAATTAAAAGATGCTGGCTCCTTGGAAGCAAAGTTATGACCAACCTAGACAGCATATTAAAAAGCAGAGACATTACTTTGCCAACAAAGGTCTGTCTAGTCAAGGCTATGGTTTTTCCAGTAGTCATGTACTGATGTGAGAGTTGGACTCTAAAGAAAGTTGAGTGCCAAAGAATTGATGCTTTTGAACTATGGTGTTGGAGAAGACTCTTGAGAGTCCCTTGGACTGCAAAGAGATCCAACCAGTCTATCCTAAAGGAGATCAGTCGTGGGTGTTCATTGGAAGGACTGATGTTGAAGCTGAAACTCCAATACTTTGGCCACCTCATGCAAAGAGTTGACTCATTTGAAAAGACATGCTGGGAGGGATTGGGGGCAGGAGGAGAAGGGGACGACAGAGGATGAGATGGTTGGTTGGCATCACCGACTTAATGGACATGAGTTTGGGTAAACTCCAGGAGTTGGTGATGGACAGGGAGGCCTGGTGTGCTGCAGTCCATGGGGTCGCAAAGAGTTGGACACAACTGAGCGACTGCACTGAACTGAAAGAATAAACCAGCAGGGAGCAAAGCCAGTAAGCAATATTATTTACATCATTTTGTTTTGCTAGGTTGTGTCCAACTCTTTTGGGACCCCATGGACTGTAGCCTCCAGGTTCCTCTGTCCATGGGATTTACCAGGCAAGAACACTGCAGTCGGTTGCCATTTCCTTCTCTGGGGGATCTTTCTGACCCAGGGATTGAACCCTCCCTGCATTGGCAGGTGGATTTTTTTTTTTCCCCTACCACTGAGACATCAGTTCAGTTCAGTTCAGTCGCTCAGTCGTGTCCGATTCTTTGCGACACCATGAATTGCAGCACGCCAGGCCTCCCTGTCCATCACCAACTCCCGGAGTTCACTCAGACTCATGTCCATCGAGTCAGTGATGCCATCCAGCCATCTCATCCTCTGTCGTCCCCTTCTCCTGCCCCTAATCCCTCCCAGCATCANTGCATTGGCAGGTGGATTTTTTTTTTTCCCCTACCACTGAGACATCAGTTCAGTTCAGTTCAGTCGCTCAGTCGTGTCCGATTCTTTGCGACACCATGAATTGCAGCACGCCAGGCCTCCCTGTCCATCACCAACTCCCGGAGTTCACTCAGACTCATGTCCATCGAGTCAGTGATGCCATCCAGCCATCTCATCCTCTGTCGTCCCCTTCTCCTGCCCCTAATCCCTCCCAGCATCAGAGTCTTTTCCAATGAGTCAACTCTTCGCATAAGGTGGCCAAAGTACTGGAGTTTCAGCTTTAGCATCATTGCTTCCAAAGAATTCCCAGGGCTGATCTTCAGAGTGGACTGGTTGGATCTCCTTGCAGTCCAAGGGACTCTCAAGAGTCTTCTCCAACACCACACTTCAAAAGCATCAGTTCTTCGGCGCTCAGCCTTCTTCACAGTTCAACTCTCACATCCATACATGACCACAGGGAAAACCATAGCCTTGACTAGACGGACCTTAGTCGGCAAAGTAATGTCTCTGCTTTTGAATATGCTATCTAGGTTGGTCATCACTTTTCTTCCAAGGAGTAAGCGCCTTTTAATTTCATGGCTGCAGTCACCATCTGCAGTGATTTGGGAGCCCCAAGTCTGACACTGTTTCCACTGTTTCCTCATCTATTTCCCATGAAGTGATGGGACTGGATGCCATGATCTTCGTTTTCTGAATGTTGAGCTTTATAAAAGCCAACTTTTTCACTCTCTTTATCAGGGCCCTAAAAACTGAGAAACTGGCTTCTCAAGTAAGGATAAAGAGGGTAACTAAAAGGATTGGCAATTCCCTTGGGAATGAATTATACCCTTATGATACCACCCATCAACCTAAAAGCCTATCTCTGAAAGCCCTTTTATTTGGCAGAGAGTAAAACAGAGAGTCCTTGTATTAGAGGACATCAGGCACTTAGAAATTTGTATACTGAATTCTGAGACCTCCTCCCAACTTCTGCAGCCCTTTTCTCTCATTTGGTTTTCAAAAAACATATCCCACGGACTCAGAACTTTCAATCAGCTTTTAAATGTCCCACTTTTAAATAATCAATTATTATTACCAGACACCTGTGGAAGCCTCTAACATAAGAGTCCAAAAGCAACAGAAGAAATAGAGACTGAAAGGGGAAGAAAAACTCAAGCTATCATTAATATCAGAATTAAATTACCCTGGCAGGTAGCAGTAGGATAATTAAATTGTCCTACTGTAGCCACGCAAGACTGGAAAGGCTTAAGGGAAAAGCTGAACAAGAGCACCTGAAGTAAGAGAGCAGAAGTTAGCATTTTAAAAATGCAGATGGCAGGCAGGGGAGGAATACAGATTGTAGGCCCCTCCCTCACTAGATGACGAATTCAGAACCTCTTGGAATGGAGATTCAAGAATCGAATGTGTAGGGAGGGGAAAAAAAAAAAAAAAGAATCTGGAATGTGTTATATGGCCAGCTGGGCAGTGGTCTAGAGATGGGACAGGAGGACAGAGTATCCAGCTGCATACAGCAGGGTAAAAAGAAGTTGGGTGGGGGTGGGTATCTAGGCTTTCTCTCCTCCACTCACTGGGTGGATAATGGTGTCAGTGCCAAATATAGAAGCAAAGATACACATCTGACACTGTTCCCCACCCTCCAACACACACACACCAAATAAAAGACCGGTGGTACATACTCATGGGCAAGTGGAGGTATCTCTTACTTCGATTACTGCTACAGTTTCTTGCCACCAATGCCTAAGGACACAAGAGCGTTGTGTTCTCATTCCTTTATATCATCATTTGTTGTGCCAGGCTGCTTCCTCAGTCCTTCCCCTAGACAAAACAAAACCAAAACCCCAATCATTTTGTAACTGGGAAAGTGCTTCAGAAAGCCAAACTCCTTGACAACAGATGTTTGCAGCAAAGTGAAGGATTTATTTGCAGGGTGCCATGCAAGGGCATCTGGAGAAGGAAATGGCAACCCACTCCAGTATTCTTGCCTGGAGAATTCCATGGACCAAGGAGCCTGGTAGGCTACAGTCCATGGGGTCGCAAAGAGCCTGACACGACTGAGTGATTTCACTTCACTTCACTAAGCAAGGGCATGGGAGACAGGTGTCAGATGCACCCCATCTTGGTCTTTAAGTTAGGGATGTTTTAAAGGGCAAGAGCAAAGAAATTGGGATGAATCACGATCTTTTAAAATATATTTATTTACTTATTTATTTGGCTGCATTGGGTCTTAGTTGCGGCAGGTGGGATCTTTCACTGTGCACAGACTATAGTTGTGGCACACAGGCTTAGTTGCTACATGGCATGTGGGATCTTATTTCCCTGACCAGGGATAGAACCCACCTCCCCTCCATTGCAAGAGATTCTCAACCACTAGACACCAGGGAAGCCCCACCATTTCTTAATCTGGTTTTGTGAGTCAGGTTGTCTGCAGTTTACAGTTCTCTGGCTCGGTGATACAGGTCTGTGAGCTCATCTTGTCCTGGAGAAACAACCTGAATTTGTATGTTATTGATGATATACCTACCTACATTATATATGTATATGTATATAAGTATATATATCTGCAACAGCAATTTTAGTACATTAATGATGTTGTCAAAAATAGCATTCCTTAGTGGATCAGCTGATAAAACGTCTGCCGGCAATGGGGGAGACCTGGGTTTGATCCCTGGGTCAGGAAGATTCCCCTAGAGAAGGAAATGGCAAGCCACTCCAGTACTCTTGCCTGGAAAATTCCACGGATGGAGGAGCCTGGTAGGCTACAGTTGACGGGATAGCAAAGAGTTGGACACGACTGAGCAACTTCACACACAACACACACACACACAGTCATCTGACTCTGGTTGACTAGTATTCAGTTAGCCCAAGATTGGAGAGGGCAATGGCACCCCACTCACACACAGTCATCTGCAATGGCACCCCCCCACACACACACACACACACACGTCATCTGACTCTGGTTGACTAGTATTCAGTTAGCCCAAGATTGGAGAGGGCAATGGCACCCCACTCCAGTACTCTTGCCTGGAGAATGCCATGGACGGAGGAGCCTGGTAGGCTGCAGTCCGTGGGGTCGCTAGGAGTCGGGACACGACTGAGCGACTTCACATTCACTTTTCACTTTCCTGCATTGGAGAAGGAAATGGCAACCCACTCCATTGTTCCTGCCTGGAGAATCCCAGGGACGGGAGCCTGGTGGGCTGCCGTCTCTGGGGTCGCACAGAGTCGGACATGACTGAAGCGACTTAGCAGGAGCAGCAGCAGCAGCCCAAGATTGATGTCAGAGGAGACGAGAAAGGGAATACAGTTATGGAGGGAGAGACTGATCATAAACTCAGTGAGGGAAGTTGGTTTTAGGGGAACTCGGTTTCTATTTCCTCTCTGCTACCAGCACAGTCTCTCTTTTTTTTTTTCAATCACCATTATTGTTCTTGACATTTTTAATAATTAACTTACATGCCTCCAACTCCTCTAAAAAAAGACTGCTATTCAGGAGCATAAGTAGCTTAAGTAACTTTCTTGCCTCAGACCTGTTTTCTATATAACTCTTATTGAAAGCTGAAATGCTCTTAGTTTTCATTTAAATGCACCTCTTCCAATTAAAATGTCAGCCTTATGACAAGGAATCCGTTTGCAGCTTTCATTGCTATGTAGTCCCCCGCAGGGTTAAGGCAAGTTATTGGTTTTTTTTTTAAGTTCAATGGATGAAGTCCAGTCACTCATGTATTACACAATGATTTCATCGTTCTTAGCATCTAGCACAGTCTCTCTCTTTTTTTTTTCAATCACCATTATTGTTCTTGACATTTTTAATAATTAACTTACATGCCTCCAACTCCTCTAAAAAAAGACTGCTATTCAGGAGCATAAGTAGCTTAAGTAACTTTCTTGCCTCAGACCTGTTTTCTATATAACTCTTATTGAAAGCTGAAATGCTCTTAGTTTTCATTTAAATGCACCTCTTCCAATTAAAATGTCAGCCTTATGACAAGGAATCCGTTTGCAGCTTTCATTGCTATGTAGTCCCCCGCAGGGTTAAGGCAAGTTATTGGTTTTTTTTTTAAGTTCAATGGATGAAGTCCAGTCACTCATGTATTACACAATGATTTCATCGTTCTTAGCATCAATGGCAACCCACTCCAGT
This sequence comes from Aepyceros melampus, assembly GCA_006408695.1. Classification (NCBI taxonomy): domain Eukaryota; kingdom Metazoa; phylum Chordata; class Mammalia; order Artiodactyla; family Bovidae; genus Aepyceros; species Aepyceros melampus. Next base: position 41,696 of record SJXQ01011992.1, on the reverse strand, counting down.
GTTCTTGCCTGGAGAATCCCAGGGACGGGGTAGCCTGGTGGGCTGCCGTCTGTGGGGTCACACAGTCGGACAGGACTGAAGCGACTTAGCAGCAGCAGCATCAACTCCAAGCGATCTCTTTCTAGCCAGCCGCATCGTGAACGAGGAGCCAGTTGCTTCGAATTAAAGTTTCTCGCTCAGAGTTTCTTGGCAAGTATGAAAGGGTACGACTCCAAGGGGGTCGACTCCAAAGTCTCCGCAAACTCTGTCCAAAATCCAACGTGACTGGAGTGGAGATCTGAAATGAGAACAACCAGCAAAACGCCAACTCTTTTCGGCAATGGCCTCCGAAGCTCGGGGAAGGGACGGGGCGGGGCAGAGGGACGCTGTCTGCGCCGGGTCGTTCGTGTGACGTCAGCAAGGCGACGCGGAAGATTACGGGTGAACCCGCGCCATTCAGATCTCGGAAGGCTAGGCCAGATTTAAACCTTGGGAGTTACTGGTTTATTCGCTGTGTGTGACGCCTTGGCGTTGGGCTGGCGGGAGAAGGTCCGGATGGGCTCAGACCTCCCAGTTACCCTCTCACCTCTAGGCCTTCTGAGTGGGTCTCGACAGGAAGCGGCATCCAGTGGGGACTTGTGTGAAGGAGCAGTACGGCGACATCTGGGGCTGCCTGCACACAGGTTTGCTTAGCTTCTGGGCTAGCCACCGGTTGGCCTCGGATTTGAATTAGTGGTGTCTGGCGAGATGGAGTGGTGCAGAGATTAAACTTGACCAGTGTGCTCTCTCCACTCACCCTGCGTTAGACTCTCTGCACTTTATTTCAAATGTAAGTTAGCTTTTCTTAATAGCATGATTTCGAAAAGCAATTGGAAAAACGTGTTGAAGGGTAAAAAGTGCATTGTTATTAATCGTAGTAGCTTCATGAACGTTAAGAAGCCGGTGGATACAGGAAAATAACGTTTTTAGGTTATTTATCAGTAACCAGTAACCTAGGAAGAGTCCCTAAGACCTCTCATGACTCAATAGCAGCCTCTATTGATATCAAGTTGCAAGTATCTTAAAACTTGATCCTGTTACATATATAATCTGTTTACCAGATTTTCCATTCCCCCCCCCCCTTATGTGGTCCCAGAAATGTTTGGACATCCATTTAGTATTCTTTATTGAAACAAATGTATTTATGATTCAGTTAATGAAAACGAAAACCGTAGACAACAGGAATAGATTTGGCCTTAATTCTCTTAAAGAAAAAACTGGCAATTGAAAGTAAAAAACATATTAATTGTATAGATATGTATAGTGAATGTTGTAATTTGTCATAAAAATGGCTTTTAATGAATTCATTTTATCTTGTGCATCACAGAAAGAGCAAGTATTTGTAGAAAAGCTTATTAAAAATACTGCAAATACTGTTATTTTATATTTAAAAGTTTGTGTTTAGAAATCAGATTATTTCCAAACCTTATGGGTGTCAGCAGTTATTCATTTTGCTCTCTTTGAAGTGAAGTGAAAGTTGTTCAGTCCTGTCTGACTCTGGAATTCTCCAGGCCAGAATAGTGGAGTGGGTAGCCTTTCCCTTCTCCAGGGGATCTTCTCAACCCAGGGATCGAACCCAGGTCTCCCACATGGCGGGCAGATTCTTTACTAGCTGAGCCACAAAGGAAGTCCCTTGCTCTCTTTAGGAGTGTTTTATTTTCTCTAATTGATATTGATTAAATGATGTGGATGAATCAGTAGGGAAATAAGTTCAAATACTGACAGTTGTGAGGTTTTTGTTGTTATTCAATCATGCCTAAGGTTTTTTTTTTTGATGAAATACAGCTTCACATTTTCTTTTTATGTGACCTGCATTGAGAATCTCAAAGAACATTGTATTGGTATAATACTTTATTGAATTGTAATATTATAGAGTCTAAATTTAAATGAATTTGTTGGCAATTTAAAAATCAAATTAGAGGCTATTCCTTGGCTGCCCAGTAGCTGGGGTTCTGTGCTTTCACTTCTGGGGCCCTGAGTTGGATCCTTGGTTGGGGAACTAAGATCCTGCAATATATATATATGTGTGTGTGTATAATATATATGTTATAAATATATATATTTCAAACTAGAGTATGAAGAGCTTAGTTCTTAACAGTTATAAAAGTGACTTGCTGTGACCTTTGAAAAGTATTATATATTAATAATATATTAATATATATTATATAATATATTATATAATTTATATTATATTCTATATATAATAACATATATAACAGTTTATGTAGAGAGGACTAAAATTAGATAAATTTAAGGGTTTTTTTCTCTTTTTTCTATCAGAGATTGATTTTGTTTTCACCTTCGTTCAGTTCCTAAAAGCAGACTTCACTTGAGTTAGCTTTTTCAAAGTTACCATACAGGATTTTAATGATTTTAATCAACCTGTAACAAGAAAAATGAAAAAACTAAGCATATGGTACTTTGAATTTGGTTTTACTGGGTAATAATTTACTTATTATTATTTCTTTTCTACTTTGTGGTCTGTTTTGAGAGAATTTTGCATTTCTACTTGTTTCATCCTCATCTGTGTATATACCATTGCCCTCTCATATTTGCTTCCAGTTCTGACAGGGAATTAGGTTGACTGTATCAAAATTTCAACCCTGTTGTTCTCAGCAAAGTTACCATAGACAGTTCATAGTTCAGTGATTCTTTAATTCTGTCTTTGATATAGTCATTTTTATGAGGAGTGATTGTATAGAATTTTTTCTCCAAACATCCCCCCCTGCCCCGCGCCTCCAGCAACAAACTCCGAGAAACTCCTTGTTCCCCTAACATTTCTACAGGTAGACTTCTCTGCTACCAGTGATGTTCAGATAAGCATCAGTGAAATGACTCTTCAGGAATTGGTGCATCAGGCTGCCTCCCTTTATTCAGATAAAATAGCTGTGTGTTTTGATGAATGTAACAACCAGCCTCCAGTTTACTATACCTACAAGACTGTGATTAATGCTGCTTCGGCATTATCGAATTTTCTGCTGTTACACTGTGACTTTCAAGGAATTCGGGAAATTGGTCTCTACTGCCATCCTACAATAAATTTACCCTCTTGGATTTTAGGGTAAGATTTTTTAGAACTGAAAATTTGATGTCTTAAAGTAAGATTATTTTCAACAGATATCCTGTGCTGACTGTGTCCTTTGTTTCTTTAGAATTCTTCAAGTCCCTGCTGCTTATGCACCTGTTGATCCAGATTCACCACCAGCATTATCAATTCGTTTTATGAAAAAATGTAATCTGAAGTATATCCTTGTTGAAAAAGTGCATATAGTGTAAGTTTGGCTATTTAAGTTTTTTTTTTAATGTGTTTTATTTACTTTTCAGTTAAAGGGAATCCCATCCCCATCTTGATTTCTAAATTCACTAACTCAGCAAAGTTTCTCAGTCTCAGCACTGTTGACATTTTGGGTTGGGTAATTGTTTGTTGTGAGGAGTGTCCTTTACATTATGTTTAGTGACCCCATGGCCTCACCCAACAGGTGTCAGTAGCACCCCTTAATTGTAACAACCAAAATTTTCTTCGGACTTTGCCAAATGTCTCCTGGAGGTACCCTCCACCATCCATGCTCCATTGAGAACCACTGCTCAATGACATGAACATATCTTCTGCCCTCATAATAATCAATTGTGAATTGCCTTGAATTTACTTTTTCTTTCCAAAGTTTCCAAAGGAAACTTTTATAATACTTGATATTGTTTTTTGGCCATGTGGCATGTGGGATCTTAGTTACCTGACCAGAGATTAAACCCATACCTCCTGCACTGGAAGCATGGAGTCACTGTACTGCCAGGGAAGTCCCAATACTTGATACTTTTATCTTTGTATCTTTAAGCCAAATTACAGTAGTCAGCAGCATTAAAGAACTGTATCCAAGCTTAGATTTTGAGAAAGAGATTGACACTTAGGCCAGATCTTTCTGGGAAACCAAATATATTATTTTTAAAATTTTTAAGTGACTGCTAGCCAGTCACTTCTAGTCAAGAAACACTGCCTTAGGTGCAAAATTTGTATTATATATTAAACAAGGGGCAGCCCGTGTTTCATTATTATTTCTTCATTTTTTGTTTATAAAATATTGTTTTACCATGGAAAAAATTATAGAAAATATATTCAATTTAGCCTATTACTACAATTTCCTATATGAATCATTTTATATTTGAGAGTAACTTAAATGCCTTTCACCTATTTGTGTATATATGCATCTGTAGCTGTAACATACATCAGTAAGACAGTTTAAGAGCTTCAGGTATATGGGGGTCTTCCTATAGAATAATAGGTATTAGAGTAGGGCTCCAGAAAGAGACAGTGAGTATTAATTTGGTAAATAAATATTTTCTGAATATACGTGTATTGTTGTCTGACCACAGTTTTCTGTTCCTCAAATTGGTTATTTGTTGATAAGCAAAACTAAGGGTTTCCCTGGTGGCTCAGCGGCAAAGAATGTACCTGCAGTGCAGGAGACCCAGGCTCAATCCCTGGGTCCGGGAAGATTCCTCTGGAGAAGGAAATGGCTACCCTTTCCTGTATTCTTGCCTGGAGAATTCCATGGACAGAGGAGCTACAGTCCATAGGGTCACAAAGAGTCAGACATGACAGAAGCAATTGAGCACGCATGCACATACAAGCAAAACTAAAATGAGAATGCGAGGTTCAGTTTTATAAACAGCCTTGGTGAAAGGTTTGTAGATGGGGTGGTTGGGTGGAAGAATTAATTGTCAATATCAAATTAGTCTTTATAACTGCATATAGGAAGGAGTTGGATACATAGCAAACCCCATAAAAAGTACCTTGCTTCCTTTTCCATAATTTTCATGATGGTGTAAGTGTTCTTCTGTCACTTAACACAAGAGCAATCAGAAGTATTTATTGAGCATCTACTATATGCCCAGGATCTCCCAGAGTGGTGGTTCTCAACTGGCCGTGATTTTACGTGCCAGGAAACATTCTGGCAGGTCAAGATATTTTTATTATCATGATGGAAAGGGGATGGTACTGGCATCTAATGGGTAGAGGTCAGGGATTCTGCTCAAAGTCCAACAGTGTACAACCCCAGCAAAGGTTTATCTGGTTCAAAATGTCAGTAATGTTGAGATTGAGGAAGCCTGCACTAGAACAGGGTGTTTGGAAGGATATTATTAGTATCTGAAAGTAACCTAATACAGGATTCCTGCCTGGCAGTTGCTTTTATAGTTGCAGATTAGTACTGCAACTAAAAGATTAGTACTTCCAAGGTCTACATAGTATGATATCACCCTAACTCCGAGAGATGGTGATGGACAGGGAGGCCTGGCGTGCTGCGATTCATGGGGTCGCAAGAGTCGGACACGACTGAGCGACTAAATTGAACTGAAAGTATACATAACCTAGTAGAGATAGGACAGTTTTAATGGAGAACAGTGTTTGAGCTTGGTCTTAAGAATATGTGGGCCTTAATTTTTTTTTTTTTTTACATTATAGAACATATTACACTCTACCTAATAAACACAAAACAAGTACAAACAGCAAACACTGCTGGCTCCTAAGTTGTGACCTTTTCCTCTTATTTATATTAATGTATTTATTGTGAAAACTTGTTATACTTCATTAAGCTGCTATTTATCAATGTAAAAAGATATACTCAAGGGAAACTTCTGTTTTAATCTGTTTCCGTCTACCAGATAACTGAGCCAGAAATTCAGCAATCTTCACCTCACTCCCTCTCCAGAAAGTCAACAAACTCTATTGATTCTTTGTTCATAGGCCCTTTCCATTCATTTCTGCTGCAACAGACTCTTCAGGCAGATATTCAGTTCAGTTGCTCAGCCATGTCCGACTCTTTGCGACCCCATGAACTGCAGCACACCAGGCCTCCCTGTCCATCACCAGCTCCCAGAGTTCACCCAAACTCATATCCATTAAGTCGGTGATGCCATCCAACCATCTCATCCTCTGTTGTCCCCTTCTCCTCCTGCCGGCAATCTTTCTTAGCATCAGGGTCTTTTCAAATGAGTCAGCTCTTGGCATCCGGTGGCCAAAGTATTGGAGTTTCAGCTTCAACATCAGTCCTTCCAATGAACACCCATGACTGATCTCCTTTAGGACGGACTGCTTGGATCTTCTTGCAGTCCAAGGGACTCTCAAGAGTTCTCCAACACCATAGTTCAAAAGTATCAGTTCTTTGGCGCTCAGCTTTCTTTATGGTCCAACTCTCACATCCATACATAACTACTAGAAAAACCATAACCTTGACTAGACAGACCTTTGTTGGCAAAGTAATGTCTGCTTTTTAATACACTGTCTAGGTTGGTCATAACTTTCCTTCCAAGGACTAAGCATATCTGAATTGTTATGGAAGTCATTAAAGGCACTCACTTATAGAATTGCACATCATTCTCTTCTTGACAAGCAAAGTCTAGTCTATGCTACTGCCACTTTCAGTTGGATCCTATCACAGATTATGATCTAAACTCCTTGGTTTTGAGGATATAGTTATTAAGGATTAGCAGCTCATCTCTGGTCAACAGCACTACTCATCTTCTCTCTCTCCCCCAATTCTGCAGCTTATTGGAATGCTTACTGTTCTAACACCAACATTGTCAGGTCAGGTACTATGTATTGATTGTCTAAGTACCCCTTTTCTTTACTTGGAGAATAGCTGCTTATAACATAGACATTACATATGAAGAATGAATCTCTGACCTTCCAGGCAAGTTAAGTTTAGCCTTCTTTGTTTTCTTTCACATTTGAAGCATGTTTCCTTACCATATCACATTGCACAGCAGATGTGTGCTTTTGTGTCTCTATGTTAAAGGTGAGTTTTAAAGTAAGGCTTGCACTTTATTCTTGGAGATTTCTCATTTTTCTTTTCATTCCTGGATAAAGTGCAAGTGCAGTTAACCCTTGAACAAATTGAGGATTAGGGGTGCCGAATCCTGTTCAGTGGAAAATCTACCTATAACTTTACAGTTGTAATTTCACATCCCTAGATTCATCTAACTCAGATGGAGTAATACGTATTTACTGGAAAAATCCCACATATAAATGGACCAGTGCAGTTCAAACCCGTGTTCAAATGTCAGTTATACTTAAAAAAGGCTGTGCTAAATCAGTAAATGAATACTCAGTTTTCTATATAATATTAAACTTAATCTTCTATATAATGTTAAACTATATAATAATAAACTTTGTTCCCCATTTAATACAGAAATTCAAGTCTTCCTATGAAGCATTATTGAACTATGATATGCTTACAGTAGAACATAATGACCTAGTACTCTTCAGACTTCACTGGAAAAATGTTGAGGTGAGCCTGGTGCTAAAGGATAGGAAAGAGAAATATGAAAAAGGAACGATGACAAAGAGTATGCCTTCTGAGAGCGCAGTGAGGAAAAGTCAGAAGAGCACATGGACGTGAGGCTAAAGCACTGCTTGGCCTACGTTCTCCATACGTCAGGCACTACAGGGATACCCAAGATTGTCCGAGTCCCTCATGCCTGTATAGTGCCAAACATCCAGCATTTTCGGTAAGTTCTGTTCCTAGAATCCTTCTTCAGAACTTGTAACTTAAAGGAAAAAATGAGTTTTGAACCATCTGTTCTTTATAACTCTTGTTCCTATTGACAGTCCTAAGTAACCTTGGTCTCTCGTTTCAGCTATGTCTGAACTTCAGTTCTCTGCAGAGTAGGGCTTTACCCATTTGATCCAGACCTGGAGCCAAATAGCAAATGATATGTTTGGAAAATTTGCTTCTTAATTATTAATAAGAAGAGAGGCAACATTCCTAGCAGAGGTACTGGCAGGGGTATGGGAGAAAGGAGTTTGGCTTGCTAGAGTGCCTTGGCTTTGAGCTGAAGAGTAGGAGACCTATGACCCGAGGGGCAGGAGCCTGATATCCTCTGTTGGAGAAGTTTGAACTTAATCCAAAAGGTAATAAGGAACCATTGAAAAGTTTGCGTTTCATTCATTAAGTTTACTCCTGTAGCATTGTGGAGTTGGTTTTACTGTTATGGCTGGGAGATGAGGGATCTCTGTAAAGTTGAGATTCTCAACTTTTGAAGAAAGAAGAAAATAGAGGGGGAAGGGAACCAAACAGAGAGAAGTAGTCTTAGGAAATCAAAGAAGGAAACAGAAGTAGAACTAGAAACCTCATGAGACACATGTAATTTTATGTCATTGTGAGTTTTATGTAATTAAAAAGTTTTTAGCAACCACATTTAAAAAGTAAAAAGTGAAATTAATTTTAACAATATTATTAAATATACCTCAAATATTATCATTTTAATATGTAATCAGTATAAAAATTATTAGTGAGGTATTTTACATTCTTTTTTGTACACCAGTTATTTTCAAGTTCTAGAGTGTATTTTACACTTTTCACATCTCTGTATGGAGCAGCCACATATTAGTGCTCAGTAGGCACAGGTATTTAATGGCTGCCATATTCTATGCACAGATCTAAAAGGAAGGAATGGTTAAATGCTGCAGAGGTGTCCGCTGTAATTGACAGTTCTGGTCTTTAATGAGTTTTTGCTTCTAATGCCCAGAGCTGAAGACTGTACAGGCTAGAGATAAGAAAATGAGGGATAAAGATATGGCAACAGCAAAAATAAGGTGTTATTTTCTAGAAACCAGTTTTAATAAAAATGAAAGAATTTTGGGAAAGTGTAGTTTTTTTTCCTTTGCTTTTAGATGGGAGAGCTGTAGGCTGGACATAAAGAATTAGTGGAAAGGATTGGTTTGGATAATCAAGTAGAAGAAATATGGTAAAGGAGTAAGATGCTATGAGATAAGAAGAGATGATATTTAAAGTACTGGGTGGATATACACCTTCTTTAGAAATGGTTAAAATTGGAGCTTATCTACATAACAGTAGGGGAAAGGGAGAGGAAGAAAAGGCTTCTATGGGAAATACAAATCGGTTTCTTTAGGAAAGACAAAAGGAGATAAACTGTGGTGATGTTGACCTGTGCACATGAGAATAGTTTTCATCATCTTCGGGGCCATAAAAGTCCCCTGTAGAGGATACAGGGGGTTTATGATAGGTTTATTGTTGGTGCACTTTCTGGGAGTAAAAGTCACCCTGAAGATGGAATTTATAGCAGTCTCATTCCCCAGAGGTTTCTGCTGTTAGTCAGATAAGGAAAGTTCCAAGAAGGCTTCTTTCTGCATCTGTTGAAGCCAAAATGTCTTCAGCTTGAAATAATTTTTATACCAACTCGGGATTCCAAGTGGGTCCCCACAGATACCATACTTTAAAGATATTTTGAAGTAATTGAAGATAATATTTTGAAGGTAATTCCTAGTTCTAGATAGAGTGAGTTTTTTGTTCCTACATTTTTTTTCTTGGCTGTGCCAAGTGACTTATAGGATCTTAGTTTCCCATCAGAGATTGAACCCAACCACAGCAGTGAAAGCAGAGTCCTACCTCTGGACTGCCAGAGAATTGCCAGTTTTTTGTCTTTAAATTCAAGCAGTGTCTTCGTCTCATCACTGACCATCCCTGCTGAGTAATATCCTTACCACATATATTTTGTTCTGCTCTTTATTGAGATACTGAGAAAAAATGCCAAATAATGAGAAAAGGGAATCAGAGGGCTCTATTGATCTTCACTGAAGGTGTAGTATAGAGTAAGTCAAGATTCTACCAGAGAAGCAGAACCAGGATTGTTATCAGGGATCTCTTACAAGGAGTTTACTTGTGGAGGCTGGCTATCAAGACTGGAGTCCACTGGGTAGACAGTTAGAAAGGGTGATTATGAATCGACTGAACCCAGTGGGCATGTGCTTGTCCACAGGCAAGTCAGGAAAGAGAATCCAGGAGAAAGGGAGAATAATTGCTCCAGCTGCTCTATGGAGTCTCTTTTTCAGAGAAAGCCTAAACACAGTCAGTCACTCTTTTTTTTTGGCCATGCCATGTGGCATGCAGGATCTTAGTTCCCTGACCAGGGATTGAACTCACGCCCTCTACATTGGAAGCGCAAAGTCTTAACTACTAGACTTCTAGGGGAGTTCCCTAAACACTCTCTTAAAGGCCTTCCAACTGAGAAAAGCCAGCCAATCCAGGATAACCTCCCTTTTGATTAAAGTCAGATGATTACGAACCTTAATCATATCTACAAAATCCCTTCAAGTAGTGCCTAAGTGTATAAAATATGTCATGGTAAAAAGTAGATATTGCTTAAGATGACTTTTAACCTTTACATCTATAAAGAAGAGTTCTAGAATTAGTAGCACCATTTTGTTTAAGAGAGAAAAATAAATCTGGCTAGTATCTGGAAACTTAATGATCATAAATACTTTTTTAGGATATATGTTTACTAAATGTTAGGCATGTCTCGTAATTACGTTCTGTCTTGCCTTAGGGTGCTTTTTGAAATCACTCATGAAGATGTTTTGTTTCTGGCTTCACCTCTGACCTTTGATCCTTCTGTGGTGGAAATATTTGTGCTTTGTCAAGTGGTGCCTCTTTGCTTATTGTGCCAACTTCTGTCAAAATGGTCCCATCAAAATTAGCTGCTGTTCTGTTTTCCCATCACAGAGTGACTATTTTACAGGTACATTTTATGAGCAAATAAAATGTTTTGTCTATCATTGTTCAATACTGTAAGTGTGTTAGAATATATTTTGTATTTCTATAGCTCTTTACAGTGGATTCATGGTAATCTAGTTAGATTATCAAGGGCTGTCACCTGATGATGTCACTTTTTGTTTGAGAATGAAAAAAAAATCAGTTCTGTTTATTTAGTAGAAAATTCTTTTACTGTGCAATTTGTACATATTATAACTAAAGGAACTCCACTTTTACTCAAACCTGTTGAGATATGCCTCTCCTTAAAGTTTTAAATTTATTTTGTTTCCCACTAAAAATTGGTTTAAGTAAGTTAAATTATAATTGACTTAGAAATTTAGATTTTCTGATTTTTACCTCAGTATATTTATATTAACCTAAAAAAAGAAATATTTTTTAAATTTGTCAGTTTAAAAGATTTTAAAAATATATCTGAAAGTATGTGACTGGTATACTAGCCTTAAGATATTTCATTGTAAGAGGCTAATTAATAGAATTATATGCAGATCATGATAAATAAAAAATTTTTAAAAATGAGACTTGAGAGGGCATTAAATTTCTTCCCCAGAGACAAAATTTGATGCTGACTTTCTTTTGGGCAATGTGTTTTTCATCCTATTAAAAAAATCATATATATATAAGTATAGATATAGATACATAAATGAAATCATTATAGGAATGTGGCTTGCTGGGTATCAGTGATATAAATTTTCTCATCTGTTGGTGAATTATTCTGTGAACCTGGGCAAGATTTTAATATAGCTTTTATTTTCCTATAAAATTCAAGGAGCATAAAAAATATAATAAGTTCCTTAATAGATTTGAGTGATAGTTACTTAGAGAAAGGAAACTTCCCTTGTATGTCATCAGTGTGTTATGCCTCTTTAAATCTGATCCCCTGCTTAATGTTTTAGCACAATCTCATAAATTTACTTTAGCATTGGTTTTTAACCTTTTTGGGATCATAGATCCTTCTGAGAAATGGATACATACATACTAACTCTGTTCCCAAAATACAGCAGTTTTCACATATAACTTCATTGTGATTTGATATAACTCATGGTATATACTTACTTGAAATATTATTAGCAGATCACATTTGACTTTGTAAGGGCGCCTTGTACAGATTTTATTTACTAATAACCTTGTCCAAATCTAATTGAATACTAAGCAAGGGTCTTAAAAGCTTTCAAAGAGAATATATGGTATTAAAGTTTTAAAAATTTGAAGAAATAAAATATCTTGAATTATTGTGGGGGAGAAAGGCCCTAAAGTGAGATGGACTAAGTGTTTGAGGAAATTAAGAACCTCTTTATTTCAGGAGTAAGGAGTTTTCTCTTGTGAAGAAAGGCTCAATATTTGGTTTCTCACAAACCTAAAGTATGTTTGGGCATTTTTTTTGCATACTCTGGATAACAATGTTACATTATTTAAATTTGATGCCTTTTAAAAGCGAAACATTTTAGTTAGAGAAGAATCTTAGATTTCTAGCTACCAAATTGTCAATATAAGTGTTTTTCATTTTTACATGAATTTCTACTTAGACAATTTAGAAGAAGCTGTAACATTTTCTAATTGTTTTCTTTCCCCTGTCATTTGCTAAGTCCTGTTTTCTTATGCCTATGATGATTGGTTGCAAAGGATATTGAGTTGTATTGTGCCACTAAATTCATAATTTCCATTTATATGAGTATCTGAAAAGTGTTATTGTGCATTTGCCTTGATAAATATTGATAGTTGTGCATTCATTTATAGAGTTCAAAGTTGACATTATACTTAACACTAGAAATTAGGCCAGAATATTTCAGGTTCACCCTATTGAAAATGGAGAACAGAACCATTTGGCCATCTTTTTTTTTTTTTTTTTTTTAGGATTTTATTTATTTTTGGCTGTTCTGAGTCTTCATCGCTGCCAGACTTTCTCTCGTTGTGGCAAGTGGGGGCTACTCTAGTTTAAAAGTCATCTAAGCAGCAACATTAGTGGCCACATATCACAAGGAAGACAGAATTCACAGTTAGCCTGGCAAGTTACAAACAAATAAGCAAACAAAAAATCCACAACGAAACATTTCATAACAATAAAAAATGGTCAGTACATCAAGAAGTACATTGTTATATAAATAAACAAGATGATATTTGCCTAAAATTAGAGGCTCCAAATACATGAAGCAAGAATGGACAGAACTAAAAGGAAAAACAAATTGACTCAATGGTTTGAAATTTTAATACCCTACTTTCAGTAATTAAATGAAAAACTAGACAGAAATCAGTGCACATATAATAAAGAAGACTTGAACGTTCTCAGCCAAATTCCATATGCAGAGCACTATCCACCAAATTCAGAGTACACATTCTTTTCACGTAAATTAAACATTTCCTAGGATAGAGTGTATGCTAGGCAATGAAACAGGTCTCAGGAAATATAAAATGTGTTGATGAAAAATTAGTCAATCTAAGAAAGAAACAGAATTTTATTTGAGCCAACTTGAGGATTATAGTCCAGGAGACAGTTTTTCAGAAAGATCTGAGGACTATTCTGCCTGTTAGAAGTCAAAGCACAGTTATACATTGAAGTGACATACTGGTAGTTTACATAGTCCAGATCTGCATGTATAAGACAAGTCAGTGGGTCATTTCTGTTGTTTATATCCTACCCAGTCTATAGTATTTTGTCATAGCACCCTGAATAGACTGAGACAAAAAAGAGTGAACTATGGATACATATATCATGAATCACAAGGCATTTTCACTCAGTACAGAATGGAAAAAGCCAGGTTATAATAATACTTGTTGTATGATTCCATATTATAAAACTCTTAAAAAATGTCAGCTGACCATAAGTGACAAAAAATAGATCAGCAGTTGGCTGGAGGAGAGGTCCAGTTGGAGGGTAGAATTATAATGGTACATAGGTACCATTTTAGGTAATTTTAGGGCTGAAGATATTTTCATTATCTGGATTGTGGTGACAGTTTCACCAACAATGTATCTCAAAATTTGTACACTTTAAACATGTATAATTTATATGTCAGTATTATCTTAATAAAGTTCTTTTTTAAAGTCTACTCATTGCGCTGCTTAAGCACATTTTAAAAACACTTTATATACTTTTTCTACATAGAAATAATGAAAAAGGAAATGTAAATTGATTTTATAGATTTTGTTGTTTTTATCTTTAAACCTTTTTGTCTATAAATTGCATAATGAAACAATACTGTACTTAAGTTTTTTACTAAAGCAAAATTTATATCAACATTAAAAAGGTAATGGTGCTTTGGTAGGTTTCCAAATACGATTTGCCATTTAGTAAACACAGCCTTAATTTCCATGTGAGCTCCTGATGTTAAACTTTGAACTAATTACTACAATTTTTTTTTTTTAAAGAAGTGAAGGGGAAAAAAAATAGTTTATTTTTGATGTATTTATAGGCAACACCGACATTGCTTAGAAGATTTGGATCTCAGCTCATCAAGTCAACTGTTTTATCCACCAATACTTCTCTTCGCATATTGGCCCTTGGTGGTGAAGCATTTCCATCATTAACTGTTCTCAAAAGCTGGAGAGGAGTAGGCAATAAAACACAAATATTTAATATTTATGGCATCACAGAGGTATCAAGTTGGGCAACTTTCTACAGGATTCCAGAGAAGATTCTTAACTCTACTTTGAAGTACGGGTTTCAGTTACTACAGAGAGTAGAGAGAGGGTATTTTTCCAGTATCTTAACACAAATAGTGTTTTTGATAGGCACTGGAGTCATTATTTTAGAAACACTATTTTATCTAGAATTCTATGCTGGGAATTCAGAAAACTGATACTACAGATTCTGCTAAAGTTTTTTGTAACTGAACAGATAACTTTCCCACCTAACGTTTTCCACTTGGCAGTCTTTGAATTATAACAGAAACTCTTTTTTTCCTTCATTTGGTACAATGTGATTTAAATATATTGGTGAATATTTTATTAAGTGAAAAATTTAAAATTTGGTTTGGGTTGTTGTGTTTCCATAGATGTGAATTGCCTGTACAACTGGGATTTCCATTGCTTGGAACAGTAGTTGAAGTCAGAGATACTAATGGTTTCACAATTCAAGAAGGCAATGGCCAAGTATTTTTAGGTTGTTCTACATTTGTTAATTGGGAATGATTTTTTTTTCCAAGAAAAAAAGTCTGTGTTAATTTTATTCTTTCCTCAGTTTTTCTTAAGTCTAATATTATTTTCAGTGATGGTAATTTTTAACTTCATCTCACAGTCAATGAAACATTTAATAAGTTACATGATTATTTTAGACAACTGGGTCTAATACTCTAAGGGAAGATAGAAAAGCAATTTGGGAACTGTAACTTGGTTGTTTGTATTTCTGTTTATAGCCTGAATTTTATTTAATTAGAATATTTAAATTTTTAAAATTATTTTTTAAATGTTCTTAATCACATATATATTTTTAGAAATAAATTTTATCACTTTGCTTATTTTACTAAGATTGTTATTGTATATAATTTTATCAGATAACATTTAAAAGTGAGTCCCCAATTTTATATATATATTAACACTTTTAAACTTAGTAATGGAGCTTTTGAAAATGTTCTGATTTCATGGTTTTAATTTTCCCTAAATATTTTTACTGCATTGGTGTTTATATCTTATGAAGGTGGCAGAAATAGAGTATGTTTTCTTGATGGCGAAATGACGGTACCACTTGGCACAATGAGAGCCACAGGAGACTTTGTGACTATAAAAGATGGAGAGATATTTTTTTTGGGACGAAAGGACAGTCAGATCAAACGTCATGGCAAACGTCTTAACATAGAACTTGTACAACAGGTAGAAATGTTCAAATATTAAAATATTAACATACATAGGTATTAGAGGCAGCCATAACTAATTTGCTTTGCCAGGGTTCTCTATCAGTATTATTTAGACTTAAGACTTTTGTATTAATGATGAATTACAGTAGAAGACATCGATAATTCATTGTGTACTTTACCTCAGGTTGAAGATAATTTTTTTTTAAATAAGTGACAAAATGAATTTTTATAACTGTGAAAGTAAATTTATTTTGCTCTGGCTGCTATCGTTTTTGGAAAACATTGAGAACCGTGTGGTGCTAGTAATAGTGATGGTTGGAAACAATTTTTTAAAAATCTCTAGGGAATTCCAGAATTTAATTTGTTGATTTCAGAGCATTTAGGAAGTTTATTTTTAAATGTCCTCATTGGCGGATTTGGATAATCTCTCTCATAGATTGCTGAAGGTCTTCAACAAGTGGAGTCTTGTGCGGTTACATGGTATAACCAGGAAAAATTGATTTTGTTCATGGTGACTAAAAATGATTTAGTAAAGGATTACATCTTTGAAGAACTGCAAAAACATCTTCCAAGTCATGCCATCCCAGATGAGCTTGTATTAATTAATTCTCTGCCATTTACATCTCATGGTAAAATAATTTGAAGCTGCTTTGTTTCAGTGCAAAATGATGATAATTGTGTTCCTAACTAGTTTAAAGACCACTTAAATCCTTATCATTATAAGTAATACTAATATATATTGTGGTAGACCCTCTGTTAAATACTTTGTAAAAGTAATTCATTTTATCTCAGAAAATCCCGTGAGTAGGTGGTATGATTCCCATTTACTGATGTGAAAAATAAGTCTTAAGAGATTAAGTAATTTTCCCAAAATCACATTGCTAGTTAAAGTTGAAATTCTATTGAGAACTGTTTGACTTCAAAACATGTACTCTTAATCACAAAATTCTATTACTTTCCCAATTTCATCTTTAATATTTATTGCAAAATGTGGTAATTGCTTAGTAAATAGTACTACTTCTTTAACTCTTTAAATGAGATGAACATTAGCTCCTCCTTTCTTCTTATCTGATACTACATTCTGGATAGCATGGGGCTGCTTTCTTTATTATTGATTATCTGTGACAAACTATTCTATGGGATTTCCAACCTTAATGAAAAATGTGTCTATTGTGACTGGGTTCAAGCTGAAATTTAAAAGTGCTTTTTTCTTTTATATTAAGGCAAAATTGATGTTTCTGAGTTAAATAAGATATATTTAAACTACAGAGACTTGAAGTCTGAGTGTAAGCTCAGTGGAAAAGAGGAACTTTGGGAAAAATTACACCATTTGTGGAAGGTACAACTTTTAAGATCCAAATTTGTTGTTATAAAGAAGTCATTGTATATCTTCAGGGAATGTAGCATCCTAATAAGTCTGATAAAATTTTCTAAGAATGTTAACTACTATCTAGATGTTAAGTAGCATAGCTTTGTTTATTCAATTTGTATTAAAATAAAAGTTAGGTTCTGTAATGCAAGATTAGATTAAGCTCCCCATATAGAGATTTATTGGAAGTGAGGTGAGTGAATGAGTGAAGTTGCTCAGTCGTGTCCGACTTTGTGACCCCATGGACTGTAGCCCACCAGGCTCCTCCCTCCATGGGATTCTCCAAGCAAGAGTACAGGAGTGGGTTGCCATTCCCTTCTCCAGTGAGTGAGGAAGTGAGGTAGTAGTCATAAAAGGCACAAATAGACAAAACTTCTCTTGCTGTAAGTTTTCCCTAAGCAAGGTAGTTGAATACAGTTACACTTGTCAGAGCAGAAAAAATAGCCCAATCTTGCTGTACCACAGCCTGTGGTATAAAGGCTTTTAACATCATTATTCCAGAAGTTTCAATGATGTGTATGTTTCTGCTTAAGGGAATTTATATTATAAATATATATATATGTGTGTGTGTGTGTGTGTGTGTGTGTGTGTATATACACTGCTGCTGCTACTAAGTCGCTTCAGTCGTGTCCGACTCTGTGCAACCCTATAGACAGCAACCCACCAGACTCCCCTCTCCCTGGGATTCTCCAGGCAAGAACACTGGAGTCGGTTGCCATTTCCTTCTCCAATGCATGAAAGTGAAAAGTGAAAGTGAAGTCACTCAGTTGTGTCCAACCCTCAGCTACCCTGTGGACTATAGCCTCCCAGGCTCCTCTGTCCATGGGATTTTCCAGGCAAGAGTACTGGAGTGGGTGCCATTGCCTTCTCCAATATATATATACACACACACACACATATATTAAAACAATCAAAAACTTTTTAAAAAATATATATATTTACCTTTGATTTATAGGTCAGTATAATTTTTCTTAAAATACAGAGTTTTTAGAAGGTATCTAAAAATAGACGGTATCTAAATAAAAGTATTATCTACTTCATTTTTAGATTCATGGAAAATAATTCTGATATATATATATGTGAAGTTAATGAAAATAACTATCCCTATATTATAGAAATATCAGATGTTATTATCTTGTGGGTTTTATAATTAGTAAATCAGATGTTTTTATAATTTCATTTCTTATTGTATGGGTAGGAAAACTGCTCTAAAGGGAAGTATAATTTGCAGTCCTAGGGTAGGCTTGTCACACCATTGGTAGGATGATGAGGGTCTCCTTTACTATATAGAAAATCATGTTAAAATTTATTTTGTGTGTTTTGTGTTCATCTCATTAATGTAAGTACTGTCACTTATATTACTGTAAATGCTGATTTTAGGCCTTGAACATCAATGTATTTCTCCCTTCTCCAATCTGTAGTCTGTTCTGAGTCTCTCAGAAGATGCTTTGAAGATTCCTGATGAGTCACTCTTCTTAAATAGTGGTGGAGATTCCTTGAAATCCATACGGCTCCTCAATGAGATTGAAAACCTTGTTGGCACATCAGTACCTGGACTTCTGGAAATTATTCTCAGCAGTTCTATTTTAGAGATTTACAATCACATCCTTCAAACAGTGTTTTCAGATAAAGATCTGACGCTTAGCAAGAATCATGCCATGAAAAGAAAATTCAGCGATGCTACTCAAGAGGAAACCAGTGGAAAATCTTTACATCAGGAAACTGTCATGCCTTTAAATTGTGACAATGAGATCAATGCTTTTATTGCACTGAGCAGAGGGAACCAGATTTTGTCTTTGAATACTGATAGGTATTTAACTAAGTTGGGATATTGCCCTTCAACCTATTCTTCTGATTTAAACTCACAGACTGACATCAAAATAGAGAAAGCCTAAGTACTCTACCTCTTATTGGGAAATCAGAAGATCCATCCTGTGTTGTAGAAGTTTCTGAAAAGGAAACACCTGTGATTAGGGCTGAGAAGATGGAGTTTCATGTGAGGTGGAGGTCAGACACAGGCAAATGTGTGGATGCTTCACCTCTGCTTGTAATACCAGCTCTTGATAAGTCGTCTGCAACTGTGTACATAGGCTCCCATTCTCATAGAATGATAGCAGTTGATCTTTACTCTGGAAAGGTGAAATGGGAACAGATTTTAGGAGATCGCATTGAATCCTCAGCATGTGTATCTAAGTGTGGAAACTTTATTGTAGTGGGTAAGTTTCTGAATTTGAGGTTTATAGAGTTAAACAGAATTACCATATGAAAGTACCAGTAGAGCCAAGTTAAATTTAAAAAACCTGTGTATAGTGGGTTTGGTTTCTGTCAAAGAATAATAATTACGTGCTGATTCACAGTGTGGGCCTTGGGTCAGAGTTTCTAGGTCTGAACCTAACTCTAAGGCTATTAACCCACTCTGTGACCTTCAACAAGTTGTGGAACTCCCTAGAACTTCAGTTTTCTCATGAGTATATGGGCATAATAAATAAAACATGGTGCTGCATCACAAATTATTCCCAAACTTAATGGTTTAGAGCAGTAAACATTTATTATTTCACAGTTTGTGTGGATCAGGAATTTAGGAGGAGCTTAGCTGAAAGTTCTGGCTCAGGGTTTCTCCTGTGGCTGCAACCATGTGAAGGCTCGACTTGAGCTGCCAAAATCTGCTTCCAAGATGGCTTACAGTGAGGCTAAACAAGACTAGTTCTTTGCTGAGTTTTGACAGGAAGCTTCAGTTTCTTGCCCTGTGGGCTTCTCTCTGACCCAAAAGAATGAGTGAGGAAAAATGCAGTACTTTTAGCATCTAAAGTTGTAAATCATCATTCGTGCTTTATTCTGTTATTAGAAGCACATCATTAAGTCTGGCCCACACTCAGAGGGAGGGGAATTGGCTCCACCCTTGAAAGGAAGAATATCGAAGAATATCAAAGCATATGTGGATATATTTTAAAACTACCACAATGATCACAGAGCTTCTGAAAGGATTAAATGTGATAATTGCTTGTGAATCCTTTAGTACATACCGGGTGAATCAGATAGTAAAGAATCTGCTTGTAATGCGAGGGACCTGGATTCAATCCCTGGGTTGGAAAGATCTCCTGGAGGAGGGAATGCTGACCCACTCCAGTATTGCCTGGAGAATTCCATAGACAGAGGAGCCTGGCGGGCTACAGTCCATATGATTGCAAAAAGATTGAGCGACTAACAGTTTTACTTTCTTTTTCAGGGACAGACTAAGTGCTCATTGAGTGTTAGCTATTACCTGCTACTCCGTTTCCTTAAGGTGCAGGTGACTTTTACTTTACAAAGATATGGGGGTTCAAGTATAATGTCTCCTTGACTATCACTTTCTTACCCCTCCCCCAAACTATACTAAGTTTTACTTTAGTGCTCATGGAATCTGTTTACCAAAGCTTTTCAGTCTAAATACTTAGGAATATATCTCCCTACTTAAGTTATCCTGGCTAGGATCTACTTGAATCTAAGTTTGATCCTTTCCTATTGAAAACCTATATTTTGAGAATTTTGCTACAATAAACTTTCAGTTACACATATGAATATGAGTAATCCCTAGTCCATGAAGGTCAGCTCATTAGGGTTATTGTTTGCATCCCAAGTGTCTACCCAAAGCTTGTGGCACATGGTGGTCACTTAGTCCTTTTTTTTCTTTTTAAAACATTTCCAGGTTTATTGAGATGTAATTGACATAAGACGTTTTATTAGTTTAAAGTATACAATATAATGATTTGATGTGTGTGTATATTGCAAAATGATTACCACAATAAGTCTAGTTAGCCGACATCACCTGACACAGTTACCGTTTTCTTTTCCTGGGATGAGAACTTTTAAGATTCACTCTCAGCAATTTTCAAATATCCAATTCAGTGTTGGTAACTATCCCTTAGTACTTTATTTTTTTATAATGTATGGTTTATATACAGTTGTATACAGTTCTGTATTTTGACAGGTACATACTATCATGTAACCACTACCACTAAGAGTCCATTGCTCCAGAAAATTTGTGTTTCACTTTATAGTCATTCCTCCTCCTATCCCTCCCACCAGCCACTGATCTGCTTTTTGTCCCTGCTTGCAGGATCTTAGTTCTCTGACCAGGGATCAAACCCATGCCCCCTACGATGGAAGCCCGAAGTCTTAACCACTGGACCGTGAGGGAAGTCCCTTAACAGTGTCTTTTGAAGAGAAGTTCTTAATTTCAGTGAAGTCTACTTTATAATTTCATTTATGGATCCTGCTTTTGATGTCATATGCAGGAGATCTTTGCCTAACCTAAGGTCACAAAACATATTCTTCTGGAGCCAAACTGAAAGAACGTCCTCATTGCCCAGCTATTCCTGGTGTACTCCACTGTATAGGACATTTCTCTTCATGTTCACTAAGCAGGCTCTCCTTTCCCTTCTGAGCGGTAACTGCCAGAAGAAAGCACAGCAGATAGTCTGGAAATTGAGCCTCAAGTGGGCAGCAGTGGTTATAATCATAGGTGGAACCACCCAGAGTGTTGGGCCAATGCCTAGATTTCACTTCCCCTGACTTATGTGCACTCCAGAAACTTGAGTGATCTTTACTTTGTAGGTTTTGACCAGTCCCACTTCCAATTGGAGGGGTTTTTTTTAGCCACAGCAAGTCAGAGACTCCTGCTCTGTCTTCTCATCCAAGCAGCAGTTTGGAAAAATCAGTCTACTATAGTTGTCAAAACAATAGGCTCTGGAGCTTGACTTCTTGAATTCAAATCCTTGCTCTGCCACTAAATGCCTGAGTAGTTTTGCCCATAACTCTCCTATAACTTAACTCTCTGTGCTTCAATTTTGTCCTGTATAAAATGTTTATATAGTCACACTTCACTGTGAGGATTACATGAGTTAATAGGAATAAAATTCTAATAGTAGTACCCTCCGTAAGATAAAGGTCAGTAAACATTTGTGTTAAGTTCCTGAGTGGTGTTCAATTCTTTGTGACCCCCATGGACTGTAGCATGCCAGGCTTCCCTGTCCTTCACTGTTGCTTGGAGTTTGCTCGGATTCACGTCTGTGGAGTTGGTGATGCCATCTAACCATTTCATCCTCTGCTATTCTTTTCTCCTTTTGCCTTCAATCTTTCCCAGCATCAGGGTCTTTCCCAGTGAGTCGAGTCTTCACGTTAGGTGGCTAGAGTATTGGAGCTTCAGCTTCAGCATCAATCCTTCCAGTGAATATTCATATTGTTAATATTAGCATTTCTTTTTAAGATTTATTTATTTATTTGGCTGCACTGAGTCTTCATTGCTGCACACAAGCTTTCTCTAGTTGCAGTGAGCGGGGCCTACTCTTAATTGAGGTGTGCAGGCTTCTCATTGCAATGGCTTCTCTTGTGGAGCACTGGCTCTTGAGCACATGGTCTTCTGTAGTTGCAGTTCCCAGGCTCTAGAGCACAGGCTCAGTATTCGTGTCGCATGGGCTTAGCTACTCTGTGGTATTGAGATCCTCCCCAACCCGGTATGGAACCTGTGTCCCCTGCATTGGCAAGCAGATTCTTAACCACTAGACCACCAGAGAACCCAGTATTTCTTTTTCTTTTGGCTAGACTGCCAGGGAAGTCCCAATATTAGCATTTATTGAATACTTTTTATGTACTGGGCATTGATCCTGATTATCACAATAATCCTGGATGTAGTTGTATCCACATTCAGCAGAAGAATAATCTGAGGCTAGCAATCCTAGATAATTTGCCCAAAGGATGGCCATGACAGATATCTGAGTCCAGGTCTGTCACAGCCTCTTTCTGCTGCAGCAGTCATATTCATTGTTTTCTTGGTAGTGAAGCACTTCTTAGTACCTTGAAAATGTAAGGTATACTTACTGAAAAGATTTTTTTTACATAAGTGGTTACTGTTCATTTCTGTTTTGCTGAAATGTAAATTTGAGCCAAACATAGAGCCTAAGTACATATGAGGAGCATCAAATATATTTGTCAT
The DNA here is from genome assembly GCA_006408695.1 of Aepyceros melampus. Lineage (NCBI taxonomy): Eukaryota > Metazoa > Chordata > Mammalia > Artiodactyla > Bovidae > Aepyceros > Aepyceros melampus. Next base: position 18,983 of record SJXQ01011992.1, on the reverse strand, counting down.
GATTTAAGCCAAAGAATTATTTTCCAGTGACATATCTAAATCTCATCTTAATATTTTGTTTGCCAACAGGCTGTTATAATGGGTTAGTTTATGTTCTGAAAAGTAATAGTGGAGAAAAATACTGGATGTTTAGTACTGAGGATGCTGTCAAAAGCTCAGCAACTGTGGATCCAACCACAGGACTTCTTTACATTGGATCTCATGACCAGCATGCATACGCTTTGGATATATATGTAAGAATTCAGTTTGTCAGCTTTATCCCATAAGCATAAATGGAAGAGCATGAAATTATCAGGTGGTGTTGACTAGGGGAGCAGGTTTCAACTATTTTCCAAGTTTGTGATCTGAGAAGATTAAAAGATTAATTAACAGCCTTAATCTCTTAAGATATTTTTAACTTCCTTTCCAAATTTTCACAAATTTGCTGCTCAGTTTTGAAATATAAAGAACTTAGAATTTACCATTGACAATAGAAAGAATCACAAAAATATCAGTAAGATGTTTTATATAAGAACCGGATTACATGAAATTTTAAAATTTAAGAATTATAAAATTTAAAAATTGGGAAAAAATTTTGAAACAAATATGACATAGTTAAAGCTCATAAGTATAAATGAAATGAGCAAATATAAATCTGTAAGAAATTTTATAAAGGCCCAGATAGAAAAATATTCAACAAAGAATATAAATGGACAGGACCTTTAAGAAGACTAATAAATGTATATAAATGTATATAATGTATAAGAATCAAAGGAATGAAAATTTAAAACTTTAAAGATAGAGAAGCAAATGTTATTAGTTTGGAGGGTAACATCAAATGCTGATGAGAGTTGTGGGAGGTAAGCTTTTAAGGAAGACAGTTTGACAATTTGAATAGGTAACAATTTCATATCCTTTGACTTAGTAAAATTCTAGGAATCTATCATGGCAAAATAATCAGAAACATGGACAAATGGAAGCACCAGAATATCTTATTTCCAAATTATTTATACTACCAAGAAATTAGGTACAAATAGGTAGAGAGAGTATTTTATGTTCATATAGGATATGATCCATTAATGTAATATTTAACAAGTTTTACAGAATAAGTGAACTAAATTATATACAAAGTGTATGATATTCAGAATGATCTCAGGTATATTAAACTGTGTGTGTGTGCCAAAAAGATCACAAGGCAAAAATGCTAAAATGTTAATAGTAATCTCTGGGTATTGCCTTTTGCCTTCTTTTTATACTAACTTGATTGTCCACAGTAAGTATGTATTACTTTTATACTAAAAATAAAAATTAATATTAACTAGACACACGTAACTTTAAAAGGGACAGGATATAATGATTTTGTGAATCACCCTCAGAAACCAGTTAATTTGCTTTCTTTTTTGCTCTTTTAAAATTTTACTTTCTTATTTACAGAAAAAGAAGTGTGTCTGGAAGTTGAAATGTGGAGGAACTGTTTTTTCTTCTCCTTGTTTGAGCCTGATTCCATCTCACTTGTATTTTGCTACCCTGGGAGGACTTTTACTGGCTATAAATCCTGTAGGCATAAAATAATATTTACTGATTTTATTACCTATTTTTCTTTAATATTTTTTACCTTTGCTTGGAATTCTGAAAATTCGAAGTAGATCTCAGCTAGATACAGTCCACACAGTACTGGATCAGAATTCACTAAAATGATTGACATGAAGTCTAGAGTGATGAGAAAAATCTAAGTTCTGTGTTATGTCCTTTATCTGTTTTTTAAGTTGGCAGAATGTTCTCAGTTCTGTCAAGAACTTTGTGTCCATTCTAAGGATAGAGTTTATGTGCTAGTTATTTCTTTCTTGGATTTACTGCAGGTTTTTATCTCAGTTCTCATAAATAGTACTCATTAATTTTATAGCTGTGTATATGTACACTAGCTTCATTTATAATCAAGCTATAATATGTAAGCTTCACTTACAATAGTCAGCATGCTACTGTAGCATTTTCTGGTGTCACCTCTGGGAGGTTTATAAATTTGTTTTATAAAAATAATTGATGAGAAGAATGATTTAATGCTATGAATTACGTTTTGCCCATGCCAGGCCACTGGGGACAGAGTTTGGAAACATTCCTGTGGAAAGCCACTCTTTTCTTCTCCACGGTGTTGCCTACAGTATATTTTTATTGGCTGTGTAGATGGAAATTTACTCTGCTTTACTCACTTTGGAGAACAGGTAAAAAATGTCTAGTTCTGTTTTACTTATTTTTGTCAAAAGCATAGTAGTCGGTGACGACTAAAGTAAAATTTTATACAACATTTTTTGACCCATTGTGTTGAAAGCTGTTGCTGCTAAGTCACTTCAGTCGTGTCCAACTCTGTGTGACCCCATAGACAGCAGCCCACCAGGCTCACCCGTCCCCGGGATACTCCAGGCAAGAACACTGGAGTGGGTTGCCATTTCCTTCTCCAATGCATGAAAGTGAAAAGTGAAAGTGAAGTCTCTCAGTCGTGTCCGACTCTTAGTGACCCCATGGACTGCAGGCTGCCAGGCTCCCCCATCCATGGGATTTTAGTTCTGTTTTAATTGTTAGCCCGTGGATTTTTAAATTTTTGAATGATGCTCTAATAGATTTAAAAGATTCTATCCAAACATTGTTTTAATTTTGCCATCCTCGTCCAATGTAAAAAACGTTACCATTTTTTAGCCAACTTAATTATAACCTCTATTCAGGTTGTGAAAATTGAAATAAACACCTGCTTTTTCTATGAAAACCAAAATCTGTTACAGAACCCAATTTACTTTGTATGGAGGTTCTGTCTTCAACTTCGTGATCAGGGTAGTAGTGATCAGGGTAGCAGGGTAGGCTCCTGATCTTTCGTTAGGATAATAATCTCTACTTCTTCACCCACAAGTGACTATGGCACAACTTCTGTGTTTTTGATGTGAGGGATTATTCTGTGGACTTGAGTGTACTAGCTCCAGCATAAGTTAGCCCATTGACGGATATGATTGCTTCTGGGTGCATTTTATTCTGTTTTCGCCCCTTATCCACTAGCAGTTTCTTTTGTTCTGTGTGACAGTTATTTTGTGATGAATCTTTTTTTTTTTAAGTCTTTTTTTTAACTTTTAAAGTTATTTTAAGTTTTTGGTTGTGTTGGGTCTTCCTTTCTGTGTGCAGGCTTTCCCAAGTTGTGGTGAGCGGGACTGTTCTTTGTTGCAGTGCGCAAGCTTCTCATTGTAGTGGCTTCTCTTCTTCAGGAGCACAGACTCTAGGGCACTCAGGCTTCAGTAGCTGCAGCACAAGGGCTCAATAGTTGTGACTTGAGGGCTTTAGAGAACGGCCTCAGTTCTCTAAACTTTAGTTGCCTGCGACACGTGGAATATTCCCAGATCAGGGATCCGAGTCCATGTCTCCTGCATTGACAGGCAGAATCTCATCCACTGTACCACCAGCGAAGTCCTGTGATGAAATCTTTTATTAAGTTCACTTAATATTTTTTATTTAGAAAGTAATTTGTACATATTCTCACCTTTGGATTTCTAAATAGTTAGAAGAGGCAAAGGTTCTTACTCCTTTTTTTTTCTTCTCTGAATAAGCCAAAGAGAGATTAAAGTAATTTTGTCCAAGTCAGGAAGAAAATTGAGATTACACACCATGTATCATGAATATACCCACTTTTTTTATTTTGCTGCTACTGTGGATTTGTGAACATTACCTTAGACTTAGGCTTCTTCTTCCTGTGTGTTTTAAAATATTGGCTGACAGGGTAGTCTATAGTAGCTTTGAAATAAGCAAATAGTATATATCTACAGTGTAGACACACAACTCATAGCTCTTTGTTTAAAGCTTTAGTTCAACTTATTTCACATAAACTTTTCAGCTAACTTACCTCCTTCTTCCTACATCAGGAGACTAGAGTAAGATATAATTTTTAATAAGATACATTGGAAACTCAGTGCAGTTTTATCTTAGAAATCATTGTCTCTGAACATATTAGTAATAACTTTTGGATGAGGTTTGAAATGAATTTATATTATGCATAGTGGTGATTTATGTAATAAGGACTGGTATTTTTTATGTTAGATTTTGCCACTGGGACAGAGGTCTAATCTGAGGTGCTACTTTTTAGAGAAAGCTATTTTCTCTTTATATATTTACCATTCAGTAGCCTACATCCCTAACATTTTATTAAGAATTTCATAAAGCTTTAGTCTACAGAATTGTTGAGATGAATGAATTGTTCTTGCCTTTATCACCCTTCAGGTCTGGCAGTTCTCTACCAATGAACCAATCTTTTCATCCCCATGTACCTCTGCATCAGAGCAAGAAATATTTTTTGGTTCTCATGACTGCTTTATCTACTGTTGTAGTATGAAAGGTCACCTCCAGTGGAAATTTGAAACTACTGCAAGAGTGTATTCAACACCTTTTGTTTTCCGTAACCACAACCATAACAATGAAATGTTACTGGCAGCAGCATCTACTGATGGGAAACTGTGGATCTTGGAATCTAAAAGTGGACAGTTGCAAAGTGTGTATGAACTTCCTGGAGAAGTTTTCTCTTCTCCTGTGGTCTGGGAATCAATGCTTATTATTGGATGTAGAAATAATTATGTTTATTGTCTGGATTTATTGGGTGACAAAGGTAATGAAGTGCAGTCCTTAGAATATACATGAGATATTTGAAAATATTTTATATTACTGAGCTTGTGGATAGTCTTATATTAAAGATTATATTTTGTTTAAGAAACTTGTCTATTATACTTTATTACACAACCATACTTTACTTCCTATAGGAGTAACAGATGCTTTTACAAGGAATTATAGAATGAAACACATCATAATGCCTGTTATAATTATTAAAAGAATATCAATGTTCTTCTAATTTCTATAGATGTCCTACTTTGTTTTTTTTTATAAAAGACCTCTGGGAAAAAAGATCAAAATATACTTCATGGGTTAAAAGCTTAGTCTGTGATGTAATTAACATTAACATCATTCACTCGTTTATACTGAGAATCATAACAAAATGTTGTCAAAGATAGGATCTACTTATCAAATTAGTTTCCTTAATTTAATATTTTTAAATGAACAAAGTACGAATGTAGAATTTTATATATATATATATACACACACCTGTATTGTTTCAAGTTGATACACCTTCTTTTCTCAATTTTTGATATGTGAACACTGACTAATATTTTTTATACCTATATTTTTCAATGTATTAGATTTTACTACTGTAACAGCTGATTTTGTTGTCAGTAGTTTGAAGGTAGGGAGTACAACAAAAACTAGGAAAGAAGAAAACCTTTTATACTTTTAAGTGTCATGATTTCTTTTAATACTTAATGCTGCTCTTTCAGTCCCATAGCACTTTGCTTATACATACTCCATTTGCCTGGTGCTAAGTTGCCCCCAGTGAACTGTACCTTCTCTGTGCTTCCCCCTTCTTTTATGCCTGGGCTAGGCCTGTGATTTGCTTTAACCTAGAGAATGCAGTGATGGTGATATTATGCCACTTTCTGAGCCTAAATTTTAAGAAGTTGTGGTAGCTTCTGCTTTTATAGCCGTGGGAGCCCTGAGCAGCCACATCAGTCTGGCTGTCCACTGGAGAAGACATGTAATGAGGGAGCTATGAGCTAAGACGCTGAGAAGAACCAAGGAAGCCAGTGAACACTGACAGTCAATGATATGGCCCCCAGCGTTCCAGCCAACTTCAGCTATACACTGTGTTGATGACCTTTCCCCTAATTCTGCAGACAACTGTAGTATCATTTCATTTGTTCATTCATTCACCAGTAGAATCTCAAATATCAAACATGCCAGAGTTCTTGGTGGCAAGCAATAGAAGCTAAATTTGGGTTATTTTAAGTAGAAAGTATTTATTTTTGTTGAAGTATAATTGATGTACAGTATTATGTATTTTTTATTGAAGTATAATTGATGTACAATATTATATAAGTATTATATAGAAATTCACAGTTTTTAAATGTTATATGCCTTTAAAACAATGGCTATATTACCTGTGTTATACAGTATATCCTTGTAGCTTATTTATTCTATACACAATAGTTTGTACCTCTTAATCCCTAAACACTGTTTTTCCCTTCCTGTCTTCCTTCTCCCCGCTGGTAACCACTAGTTTGTTTTCTGTATTGTGGGTCTGATTCTTTTATGTTAGATTTACTAGCTTGTTGTATTTTTTTAGATTCCATGTAAAAGTGGTATCATACAAAATATTTATCTTTTTCTGACTCATTTCATTTAGTATAATGAACCTCCAAGTCTATCCATGTTTTGCAAATGGCAGAATTTTGTTCTTTTTATGGCTGAGTAGTATTCCATTGTATATACACCGTATCCTCTTAATCCGTTCATCTGTTGATAGACACTTAAATTGCTTCCATATCTTGGCAATTATAAATAATACTGCTATGAACATTGGGATGCATATATTTTTTGAACTAATGTTTTTGTTGTTTTTTGTTGTTTTTCAGATATATATATCCAAGAGTGGTGGAATTGCTGAGTCATATGGTAGTTCTATTTTTAGTTTTTTTGAGATACTTCCATACTGTTTTCTACAGTGGCTACACCAATTTATGTTTCTCCTCAATAGGGGATTCCCCTTTTCTCCACTTCCTCACCATCTGTCGTTTGTGTTCTTTTTGATAATAACCGTCCTGACCTGTCTGTTATGATATCTCATTGTAGTTTGTATTTGTACTTACCTGGTTATTAGTGATGTTGAGGATCTTTTCATGAGCCTGTTGATCATCTGCATTTCCTTTCTGGGAAAAATATCTGTTCAGGTCTTCTGCCCAGTTTTTAATCAGGTTTTTTTCTTTTGATGTTAAGTTGTATGCATTATTTATATATGTTGGATATGACCACAAGTTGGTCATATCATTTGCAAATATTTTCTCCCATTCAGTAGGTTGTCTTTTCATTTTGTTGATGGTTTCCTTTGTTGTACATAAGTTTTTAAGCTTAATTAGTTCCCATTTGTTTATTTTTGCTTATATTTCCTTTGTTTTAGGAGACAGATTCAAAACAATGTTGCTACAGTGTGTGTCAGAGTGTTCTGCCTATGTTTTCCTCTAGGAGTTTTATGGTTTCCAGTCTTATATTTATGTCTTTAATCCATCTTGAATTAATTTGTGTATATAGGTTCTAATTCATTCTTTCACATGTAGCTGTCTGGTTTTTGCAACACCAATTATTGAAGAGATTTTTCCCCTCCATTTAATATTCTTTCCTCCTTTGTCATAGATTAATTGACTGTAAACGTGTGGGTTTATTTCTGGGCTCTCTGTTCTGTTGATAGTTTCTGCCAATGCCATACTTTTTTGATTATTGTGGCTTTGTAGTATAGTTTGAAGTCAGGGAGCTTGATTTGTCTAGATCTGTTGTTCTTTCTCAGGATATTTTATCTGCTTAGGGTCTTTTGTGTTTCCATACAAATTTTAAAATTATCTGAAAAATGCCCTTGGTATTTTGATAGAGACTGCATTGAATCTGTAGGTTTCCTTGGTATTAATTCTTCCAGTCTCTGAATATGGTATATTTTCCCATCTGTTTGTATTGTCTTCAGTTTCTTTCATCAATGCCTTATGGTTTTCCCAATATAGTTATTTTACCCCTAAGGAGGTTTATACCTAGGTATTTTAATCATTTTAATGCAATGGTAAATGGGATTATATACTTAATTCCTCTTTCTGATTACTCATTTTTAGTATATAGAGATGGAACTGATTTCTGTATGTTAATTTGTATCCTACAACTTTACTAAATTCATTGATGAGCTCTAGGAGTATTCTGATGGTGTCTAGGATATTTTGTGTGTAGTATGTCATCTGCAAACTGACAGTTTTCCTTCTTCCTTTCCAGTTTGTTGTTGTTCAGTTGCTCAGTTGTGTCCAACTCTGTGACCTCTTGGACTGCAGCATGCCAGGCTTGCCTGTCCTTCACTATCTCCCAGAGTTTGATCAAATTCCTGTCCATTGAATCGGTGATACCATCCAACCACCTTACTTTTCTTGTCCAATTGCTGTGACTAGGACATCCAATTGGAGAAGGCAATGGCACCCCACTCCAGCACACTTGCCTGGAAAATCCCATGCACGGAGGAGCCTGGTGGGCTGCAGTCCATGGGGTCGCTAAGAGTCAGACAAGACTCAGCGACTTCACTTTCACTTTCACTTTCATGCATTGGAGAAGGAAATGGCAACCCACTCGTGTTCTTGCCTGGAGAATCCCAGGGACGGGGGAGCCTGGTGGGCTGCCGTCTATGGGGTCGCACAGAGTCAGACACGACTGAAGCGACTTAGCAGCAGCAACAGCAGCAGGACATCCAATACTGTGTTGATTAAAAGTACCTTGAGTGGGCATCCTTGTCTTGTTCTTGATCTTAGAGGAAACACTTTCAGCTTTTCACCTTTGAGTATGATGTTAGCTGTGTGTTTGTCATATATGGCCTTTATTATGTTGAATCCCTTTATACACACCTTCTGGGGAGTTTTTATCATAAATGGATGTTGAATATTGTCAGAAGCTTTTCTGCATCTATTGAGGTGATCATATGGTTTCTATTTTTCAGTTTGTTAATATAGTGTTATACTGATTGATTTGCAGATACCGAAAAGTCTTTGCATCTTTGGGATAAATCCCTCTTAATCATGTTTTATGACCCATTTAATGTATTGTTGGATTCAGTTTACTAGTATTTTGTTGAGGAATTTCTGCATCTATCTTAATTAGCGATATTGGCCTATAATTTTCTTTTTCTTTTTTTCCGTAGTATCTTTGATTTTAGTATCACAGTGATGCTACCTTCCTAGAATGAGTTCAGATGCATTCCTTCTGCAATTTTGGGGGAATAGTTTGAGAAAGATAGGTGTTAATTCTTCTCTAAATGTTGAATTGTGAAGCCATCAGATCCTGGACTTCTATTGGGAGTTATTAAATTGCTGATTTAGTTTCATTACTGGTAACTGATCTATTCATATTTTCTATTTCTTCCTGGTTCAGTCTTGGCAGATTGTGCATTTCTAGGAATTTGTCCCTTTCTTCTAAGTTGTCCATTTTATCAGCATATAGTTTTCTGTAGTAATCTCTTCTGATGTTTCATATTTCTGTGGTCGTGTTTGTAACTTCTCCTTTTTCATTTCTAATTTTGTTGATTTGTGCTCTCTTTTCTTGATGAGTTCAAACGAAAGGTTATCAATTTTTAAAATCTTTTCAAAGAAGTATTTTTAGTTTCATTGATAATTTATTGTTTTTAAAGTTTACTTATGCTCTAGTCTTTATGATACGTTTCCTTATACTAACTTTGGGCTTTGTTTGCTCTTTTTCTAGTTTAGCTGTAACATTAGGCAGTTTGAGATTTTCTTCATTTCCTGAGGTCTTGTATCACCATAAACTTCCCTCTTAGAACTGCTTTTGCTGTGTCCCATAGATTTTGGATCATTGTTTTTCATTTTCATTTGTCTCTGGGGATTCTTTTTTAATTTCCTCTTTGACTTCTTCAGTAATCCATTGGCTTTTTTTTTTAGTAGCGTATTGTTTAGCCTCCATCATGTAGTATCCTTTGTCTCCTCCAACAATCTCTATTTTAACATCTATTTTATCAGGTAAAAGTATTGCTACTCTGGCTTTCTTATTATCTCTATTTGCATTCAATACCTTTTGCATCCCTTCACTTTCAATATATGTATGTCTTTAAATCTGAGTCTCCTATAGGCAGGATTCCTTTTTTTTTTTTTTTTTTTGGCCTTCAGCCACTTGATGTCTTTTGGAGCATTTAATCCATTTACATTTGAAGTAATTATTGCTATGTTGCAATTATTGCATATTCTTATTGCCATTTTGTTAATTGTTTGGGGGTAGTTTTTGTAGGTTTTTTGTTGTTGTTCCTGTCCTTTGTTATTTGATGACTATCTTTAATGTTTGGATTCCTTTTCTTTTGTGTATCTATTATAGATGGTTGTCTTGTAATTACTATGAGGTATTTATACAGCAATCTGTATTTATACAAGGTTGTTTTAAGTTCTTGACCTCTCAATTTCAAATGCATTTTAAGAATCCTGTATTTGTACTTTCCTCCCCTCACAATTACTGTTTTTGATATCTTTTTTTTGTTGTTCAGTTTCTAAGTTGTGTCCAACTCTCTGCCATCCCATGAACTGCAGGACACCAGGCTTCCCTGTTCTTCACCATCTCCCAGTGCTTGTTCAAACTCATGCCATTGAATCACTGATGCCATCCAACCATCTCATCCTCTTAAGCCCCCTTCTCCTCCTGCCCTCAATCTGTCCCAGCATCAGGGTCTTTTCCAGTGAGTCAGATCTTCACATTAGGCAGCCAAAGTATTGGCGCTTCAGCTTCAGCATCAGTCCTTCCAATGAATATTCAGGGTTGATTTCCTTTAGGACTGACTGGTTTAATCTCCTTGCTGTCCAAGGGACTCTCAAGAGTCTTCTCCAGCATCACAGTATAAAAGCATCAATTCTTCAGCACTCAGCCTTCTTTACGGTCCAACTTTTAGGTCCATACATCCATATTCTTGTTTTTTAACCTCCCTACTAGCTTTGTGCATGAGTGATTTCCTACCTTCACTGGATGTTTGCTTTTACCAATGAGCTTTTTCATTTTGTAATTTTCATTTTTCTAGTTGTGGCCTTTTTTACTAAGAGAAATTCTTTTAATATTTCTTGTAAAGCTGGTTTGGTAGTGCTGAACTCTTTTAGCTCTTGCTTGTCCGAAAAGATTTTGATCTTTCCATAAAACTGAATGAGAGCCTTGCTGGGTAGGGTATACTTGGTTGTAGGCTTTCCTTTCCTCACTTTAAATATGTTGCCCTTCTGGTCTACATAGTTTCTGATGAAGTCAACTGATAGCCCTTTATGAGTTCCTTTCTATGTTATTTGTTGTTTTTCCTTTGCTGGTTTTAATGTTCTCTAATTTTTAACATTTAATTGCAGAATTTTAGTGTGTTCTTCTTTGGGTTAATCCTATATAGGACTCTGCACTTCCTGGACTTGGATGTCTGTTTCCTTTCCCAGGTTAGGGAAGTTTTCAACTATTATGGCTCAAATATGTTCTCAGCCCCTTTCTCTCTCTCTTCTGCCCTGTAATGTGAATATTAGTGCATTTGATGTTATCCTAGAAGTCTCTTATACAGTCCTCATTTCTTTTTCTTTTTTTCTCTTCAGCAACAGTGATTTCCACTACTGTGTGTTCCAGGTCACTGATCCATTTATCTGTCCATTTAGTTTATGTTGATTCTTTTTAGTGTATTTTTAATTTATTTTTCATCTTTGTCTGGATATTATTTATATTTTCTAGTGAGTGTGAGTGATAGTCGCTCAGTCGTGTCTGACTCTCCAGCCCCAGGACTGTAGCCTGCCAGGCTCCTCTGTCCATGGAATTCTGACTCTCCAGCCCCAGGACTGTAGCCTGCCAGGCTCCTCTGTCCATGGAATTCTCCAGGCAAGAATACTGGAGTGGGTTGCTGTTTCCTTCTCCATTATATTTTCCAACTCTTTGCTAAAAACCTTTAACTTTCACTCTGTGTACCCATTTTTTCCCCCAGATTCTCTAATCATCTTTATGATCACTACCCTGAACTCTTTCTTAGGTATTTGCCTTTCTCCACTTTGTTCTTGTGGGGTTTTATCTTGTTCGTTCATCTAGAACATGTTCCTCTTTGCCTCGTTTTGCCTAAGTTGCTGTCTGTATTTTATGTTTCTGGTAGGTTGGTTATGTGTTCCAGCCTTAGAGAAGTGGTCTTCTGTAGGAGACCTCCTAATGTCCCAGCTGTGTACTCCCCTCTCATCACCCAAGCTGTATGTGCTGATGGCTCCCTGCTGTGCGGGTCCTTCTGTTGTGCTGAGCAAACTATGTGGGCTGTCTTGTAGGCTTGGTTGGCTCCTGGTCAGGTTAGTTGCTAAGCCCTGCCCTGTGAAGAGGCTACTGGCCCCTGGTTGGTAGGACCAGGTCACAGGGTAGCTGACTGTAGAACCCCAGGGGGCCCAGGCCTCATGCTGGTTCATTGGTGGGTAGTCAGGGTCTAGAAGACTCCCAGGCTATTGCCCACTCAAAGTCAAGTCCTGAGTTAGTGCTGGTCTACTGACAAGCAGAGACAGGTCCTGGAGTCCAGGTGCAAGGCCAGGGGTCCGGGACTGTTTTCAGATCACTGCTGGGAAGGAGCGGTAGGGGAGGGGCTGTTCCTGACACAGTTGGGTACAGGGTCTCAGATATCCCAAAGCTTTTATTGGATTGCTAGTGGCAAGGCAAGGACCCAGGCCCGTCATCCCAGGACATGGCCTGGGCTGGTGGTGGGACTTTAATGGCTATCTTGCATCTGGTCTGGGTGAGGCCGGTCCAGAGGTTGGAGCTGGCTCCCTGAACAGTAGAGCCAGGCAGGGCTACATCTTGGGGCTAAAAACTAAAGGGAAGATTCCACAAAGGCCCTTGCCACTACCAGTGCGTATGTGGTAGAAGGAACACCCAAGAATGGCTGGTGCCAGTGTCTGCGTCCCCAGGGTGAGCTGCAGCTGCTTCCTGCCTCTAGATTCCACGATCAGCAGGTAGGTCTGACCTAGGCTTCTGTCAAATTATCTCTTATGCCCTGAGTCCCAGAGCATGTGAAATTTTATGTGTGCCCTTTAAGATGAATTCTGTATTTCCCCTGGCTCTCTAGGAGTCCAGAAAATAAACCTCACTGACCTTCAAAGCTAAATACTCTGGGGGCTTATCTTCCTGGTGCAGGACCCCTGGTCTAGGGAGCCCAATGTTGAGGCTCAGACCTCGTAGTCCTTTGGGAGAACCTTTCTGATATAATTATTCTCCCATTTGTGGGTCTTCTTTCCAAAGATATAGGACTTGACCATATCTTGAATATTACCATTTATCCACTTTTTTGTGGTGCTTTATGCTTAAGTTGTGTAAGATCTTTTGGTAGGTCTCAGTTGTTATCATGAAATGTTGTTCTGGAAATAGTTGTGATTTTGGTGTGCCTATGAAAGGAGATAAGCTCAGGGTCTTTCAAGATGACTAACTGCCATCTTGGTCAGTCTCCTCCAGAGTGAATTTTTAAAAGAATATTAAGTCTCTTGCAGAATTATAGAGGGCTAGAGCTATACAGCCAGAAATAAGGAATGCCTAAAATCATCATATCATTTGGGGCAGAAGACAGCTGCTGTCCTTGAAACTAAATGCTCACTTTATGGCTGACCCCCCTAACACCAGACACTGTTCCCTATCTCTACCAGACTTCCTCACAGTTCCCCCGTCTTTCGGTCAGTTGTCCCAATCCACAGTCTTCCAATTTGAGGTGACACATGTTGTCATGCCCACCAGAGTACAGGAAAGCACCTAACAGGCATTTCAACTATAGTAGGAAGTGAGTGCTGCCCTCTACTAAGACCCATAAGATGGAGGCTTCCCCAAACATAGAAAGGGCATTGAGGGCATGGTCAGCCCAAAAGAACAACATAACTTCTGCCAGGTTTTAGATCCATGCTGCTTCACCTTTAATGTATTCACCACCTTGCTAAATGCCTAGTCCTGTTGAGAGGAAGGGGCTTGGTTGAGCCACACTGGGACCTAAGGCAAAAGAGAAAATGAGTAATACTGACCCCGTATTTATTTAAAATTTTGATACTCGTTCATCATAGAATTTCCATTAATCTAAAAAAAAATTGCATTAAAATAGCACTTCTCTTGATTACTTTTTTGGCACCCAAGGCAAGTGCCTTGCGCACATCACTCCATTTGCCCTCGTCTGGCCCTGTGAGTCAGTAGGTCTGGTCTGGGGACCTAAGCTGTGTTTCTCACATGCTCTCTGCTTGTGCCCATGCTGCTGTTCCATGGCCCGTACTTTGAGTAAAGAGGTTGTAAGATCATTTTGTCTGAGACACTGCTGCTGCTGCTACTGGTGCTAAGTCACTTCAGTCGTGTCAGACTCTGTGTGACCCCAGAGTCAGCAGCCCACCAGGTTCCCCCGTCCCTGGGATTTTCCAGGCAAGAACACTGGAGTGGGTTGCTATTTCTTTCTCCAATGCATGAAAGTGAAAAGTGAAAGTGAAGTCGCTCAGTCGTGTCCGACTCTTAGCGACCTCATGGACTGCAGCCCACCAGGCTCCTCCATCCATGGGATTTTCCAGGCAAGAGTACTGGAGTGGGGTGCCATTGCCTTCTCTGTGTAAGTGTGGTGAGTGGCACTTTATATACTGGTCTAATTTAACCCTCCAAAGAATCCTGTGAGGTAAGATAAAGGTCTATTCAACATCAAACATTACCATGTGGTCACACAGGTATAACACCTTTTGTCATGAAGGGCAAAAACTCATTCCTAGAACATACACTGTGACTAGCAACCACCTCCTCTGCAAAAGTGGCCTTCTCCTCAGAGGCTTGGGCTGTCGGGAAGTAGTTCAACTTGGTGTTTTTCACACAAGTGCAAGCCTGTTAGCATTTTGCCACTCCCATATCAGTGTGTGTTTCAATCTCTGTGAAGTCAATACAGAACGTATGGAATGAAGATAGGTACATTTTTGGTGTCTGAGCCACAGACCAATTCAAATTTAGGATTCAGATAAACATTTTATTTGTTCCCTACTCACTAAAGTGAAAAAGTGGAAGTGTTAGTCGCTCAATTGTGTCTCTTTGCGACCCCGTGGACTGCAGCCTACCAGGCTCTTCTGTCCATGGAATTCTCCAGGCAAGAATACTGGAGTGGGTAGCCATTCTCATCTCCAGGGGATCTTCCCAACTCAGAGATCAAACCTGGGTGAATTCTTTTTTTTTTACCATCTGAGCCACCAGGGAAACCCATTTTATTTGTCCCTACTCATTATTTTTCTCCAAAAATATATAATTAAAAATAAGGTACCCTATAAAACGCCTTGAAATTTATCTTTCTTAGCAAAAGCTATGTAAATATGAGCTCTATGTAGATGGTCACTGAAATCAGTAGAAACTTCAGCTTGAAAAGGAAATTCCATCAGTGCCAAAGATCTTGTGGGTATTTTTTATTGAAAGGTCTTTTTCCTTCAATAATGGACATTTTACCTTAAAACTTTATACAACCAAAATCTCAAAATAATATTAAAATCACACTAAGGTATTTTCATTGTTATTTTTTTTTTACCATCTGAGCCACCAGGGAAACCCATTTTATTTGTCCCTACTCATTATTTTTCTCCAAAAATATATAATTAAAAATAAGGTACCCTATAAAACGCCTTGAAATTTATCTTTCTTAGCAAAAGCTATGTAAATATGAGCTCTATGTAGATGGTCACTGAAATCAGTAGAAACTTCAGCTTGAAAAGGAAATTCCATCAGTGCCAAAGATCTTGTGGGTATTTTTTATTGAAAGGTCTTTTTCCTTCAATAATGGACATTTTACCTTAAAACTTTATACAACCAAAATCTCAAAATAATATTAAAATCACACTAAGGTATTTTCATTGTTAAGTCTACTTCATTTTATAGTTGATAAAAATATTGCAAGACACTTGTAATTCTAATGTTTCTGCTTTAAAATAAGCAATTAAAACTAAACGTCACAAGAAGAGACAATACATACTACAATTTGCTAATAACTGGCTAAAATGATAATTTAATAGTAACATGTATAAGAAACAATTGCACTTGAAAAAAAAGTAAACAAAAAACCTCTAGTTTTGTATATTTAAGTCTTATGAACAGAGGTTAATCATCTACAACCTTGCCAGAAGTGTGTTTGTTTAAATTAAAAAAAGAAAAAAAAAAAAAGCTTGTGTATTTAACTAGCAATCATTCATTTCTTTTAAAAGTCTTGAATTCTTATATGCTTTACAGAATTTCCCCCATAGTTTGTTGATCAGAAAAGACTGCAACACAATAAAGAAAAATAACACTTCATTGGTATTTAGTGCAAATTTGGAGTAATTTTTACATGAAGTATTAAACATGTAGCCTTTAGAAGTTGTTGGAAGTAAGTGTTATGACTGTCTTTTCCTCAGTATACTCTTTTAAAGATTTTGATGGAAAATTTTTAACTGAGATATTTCTCCTCCTTTGCATGGGCTCAGTGGTAAGCCAGTACAAACTTGACTTATCTACCATTCTTTGTTAATGACCTGATTTTTTCACCTGTTCTTTGCCATTACTGTGATTGTTATTCAAAGCTGACAGCATGAAAGAAAAAGTCAATGCAGAAGAATTAATGTAGCACTATAATTCTAGGGCTCTAATGGAAAGATTCTTATTAAGAAAGTGTTATATTTGTGAGGAAGTCATCAAAGGTAACAAATGCCTACATATTTGATTTAGAAATGAACAGTGTGGAAAACGTGCAGTGGAATATTAACTGCGTCTCATAGCCATTAAAAAAATTAACGTCCATTGATTCTTAACAGTTTGAAGGTCCACTATATATGTTAACTCCAGCTTGCAAAAGTACAACTATCCACTTCACCACACATGCCAGGTACTACCATGAGGCTGCCAGTTACTATCATGAGGCTGCGCCATTGTTTCCAGAAAGAAAATGCCTTGTATATGGTAAATATTTTTGCACTCCTTTCTTTAAGGTACATAATAGAATAACAGCACATTGTCATTGCATAAACAAAGGAAAATGATACTAATAAAATACTAATAAAATGTGTTTTTGTAGGAGAGAAAAAATGGGTGTAATTCCTTCCCCTTCAAAATTTAGATTTTGAAGTCAGAATTGAAGAAAAAGGGAATATGTCAACATCATGAAATGTAAGTTAAGTACTAGCAATGTGTGGGTTTGCTCTGTGTTTCATGTAAAGCAAATTTAGGGAATTGAAAGTGAATATATGTGGCTTTTAAATTGCCAAGTCCCCCCACACCTTTAAAAAAAATCTCATGTATATAATAACAAGGCCACTTAAAACTCTTGAGATGTTTTAATGCTATTGAACATTTGACTCTAAATATGAATTACTCGGCTATGGTCAAGAAAGAAGTTCCCCACGGGAAGTCCTTGGTACAAAAGGCTTCAAATCTTGTCTTACTGTTAACTTTCCCTAGCGACTTCAAAGATTTTCAGAGACATGTAATGTCAGTAGGCTCTTGTACTCCATAATAAATGGCTGGTTTGGAGGTGGTTTTATTAGTCTTCTTGTCTCACTTGTGCTGCTTTGGGTGAAGTGAGCGTCCCCTTCAGAGTTTTAAAAAGTAGTAGCACTAGAAGCAGTGTACCCTACGCTTCTCACCGTTTGTGATATATCAGAAGTTAACTGAAAGTTTTTACCAGAATATACACAATCTGGCCCCATCCTTACAGGATCTCTGAGTAGGTCTGGGATAAAGTCTGAACTTGTTAACAACTACACTAAATGGGGATTCTCAGAGACAGAGAATTTGTAGTTTTGTTTTTTTTTAAATCATTTATTATTTAAACATTTAAATAAAAATGTTCCCTAGGAGCCAGCTGGGCCAAATGGTTAACATGTCCCTATGGAGAGTTCTGGTATAACAGGGCCTGTAGCTCAACAGCACAGCAGAAGAGTGAATGGACTTGCTGTGTTACAGTTTCCAGTCGGGGCAAAATCATGAGCAGAGACAGGCACAGAGTTGGAAACCAGACTTTTAACTTGCTATTCCCAGTGGCTGTATTTGGAGAATAGGCATTCTTGTCCTTTCACTAAGACTTTAGAAAAGAGTAGAAATCCCCAAGCACATGGTAAATAAATGATTCAGAGAAAAGAAACTGGAGTAAAGAATCAAGAAAACCATTAATATTACAAAGGTTGGCAAAAGGACATGTTCTGAATGGTGTGTGGGTGTGTGTGTGTGGAAGGGCCGTGGCAGGCTCTTGTGAGGTCTTAGTCGAGAGATTTTACTTCATGTGGTCCCTCGGACGGAATTTTCTCTTCAAAACTAAGAGGAGCTCAAGGCACCAGGACCTAGGGTTGTGCAAATACACTCTTTACAAGGAACACCACCAGTTCAGTTTCTAAACATTATTTTAGAGCCTATAAAACATGCTTCTTTTCCCTAGTTTGGTTTTCTTTACCTCATATAAAAAATAAATAAATAAAAAGGGCAAGAGAAGAACCAATGACTGCAATAAGAATGGATAAGAGTCACTCTTTACTTAATAATCTGCGGACAGTCGCTCCAGGCCTTGGCTTTCCTTTTGGCCAAAGCCAGCCAGGCTGGCTCTGTTGACACGGGGGCAGCATCTGGGTTGGAGAACCTCTTTGTGACTTCTTTCACCAGTGGCGCTGGGGGAGCTGAATCAGAGATCTCCACTAGATTTTGAGGAAAAGGAGAAATGAATATAAGTCAGAGCCCCATTTTTTTGATTTATCACAAGTATGAGATTAAGAAAGCAAAACCCACCGAAGCACTGAGCATCTCTAGCAAGAAGAAATTAGGGAAAGAAACCTATGTGATCCTAATGGCTGCATACAGAATTACAGTGATTACAGTGCAGTCAATTTTAACTTGAGAATTTCTAGAAACCCAGTTTTCTCTGTGCACAGAAGCTATGCCTGCACAATAATAGTAATAATAGGTAAATTCTGTGATTCTAAGTCATGCAACCAGTCAAGTTGATGGAGAAAAAGATTAAACCAGTAGTCTGAAGTTTGAACTTGTTAGCTGGTAAGGTTAAAAGCTACTTCCTCCACCAAGCATGCTCTGGGTCCCTCCTCCCTCCAAGACTTACAGATCCTGCCTGCTCTGAAAATGGGGCTCTGAGTCATAGACTCAGACTTGTCTAACAAATTCCTTTGTCTCCTATCACTGTTTATCAGACCTCAGAGGCTTTGTATGGTGAGGGCTCCCATCTTATCTTTGAGTCATATGTAGTGCCTATGGCAGTGGCCTTACAGGTATGCAGAACTCTGGAAATACTGATTAAAAAGACAAACTTCAGAAGAAGGCTTCTTTTAATACCCAGTTGTGGATGTGACTGGTGATAGAAGCAAGATCCGATGCTGTAAAGAGCAATATTGCATCAGTTAAGTTCAGTTCAGTCGCTC
>SJXQ01011991.1:429384-477992 GCA_006408695.1 Aepyceros melampus | reverse complement strand
AGCAACTGAACTGAACTGAATCATCCAGAAACCATTCCCCCAACCCCTGGTTCCATGGTAAAATTGTCTTCTGTGAAACTGGTCTCTGGTGCCAGAAAAGTTAGGGACCACAGTCTCCTCTCTTCTCTCGCTCCCCTCATCCTATCTGCTCCACCCTCAGAACATACCCAGAACGTGACAACACTCACCCTGCGGCCAGCACAGCAGCCCAGAGCTGTCCTGCCTCCTCCCCGGAGCCGCGCACGCCCAGAGCGGCTCTCCTGAGCCCCGTGTTGCACGATCTCTTTCCAGCTTCAACTAGATGGTGCGGTTTCATGCTCCAAAGCATCAGAAGTGAGAATCCTCACCTGTAAAAAGGCTCTGTTCTATGTCAGCTTTGAAAACTCATTTTCTTTTTAGCCACTCATGGCATGCGGGATCCCTGCCAGGGACTGAACCCTCATCCCCTGCGGTGGAAGCTCAGAATGTTAACCCCTGGACCTCCAGGGAAGTCCTCCTCTGAACTTGGCATCCCGTGCTTACTTTCTTCTCCTCCAACAGTAGAGGGTGAAAGCAGGCTGCTGAGGCAATAACACAGGGCCATAAAGATTCTTACATCTCAGCTTGTACTATTAACAGGACCGCAATGAGCATGGAGACATGTGGGTGCTGGCTGTTGATACAAAAGCCACTGAGGTTTCTGAGCAAGGATGTGGTCAGAGAGGAAAGAAGCAGGTCCACTGGGGACCCATGTCCTTTGTGTACATCTGCTAGAAATCGAGACAGGCCAAGAGGGCTGACCTGTTGGTAATGGACTGGAATCCTCATGCGTTTACCATCTGGGAAGTGACTCAGCGTAAGGAAAGGGATAGTGTTTCTTGCTCCGTTGTGTCTGACTCCTTGTGACCCCATGGACCAGAACCTTCCAGGCTCCTCTGTCCATTCAATTCTCCAGGCCAGAATACTGGAGTGGGTAGCCATTCCCTTCTCCAGGGGATCTTCCTGGACCCAGGGATCAAAGGCAAGCCTCCCGCATTGCAGGCGATTCTTTACTGTTTGAGTCACACTGCTAAGTCACTTTAGTCCACAAGGGAAGCCAAAAAATTCTGCCTGCAATGCAGGAGACATGGGTTCAATCCCTGTGTTGGGAAGACCCCCTGGAGAAGAAAATGGCTACCCATTCCAATATTCTCACCTAGATAATCAATGGACAGAGGAGTTTGATGGGCCACAGTCGATGGGGTTGCAAAGAGTTGGACACGACTGAATGACTAACACTTTTTGGTGGGCGGGAGAGTAAGGCGAGTGACTAAGGAAATCATGCTTTATTACACGTCAGAGAAATACCTCAGGGAAATCTAACAAACACCACAAGGAAGAGCATCTGTCAATAGCTACAGTTAAAACAGAAAATGCTGTTTCAATTTTTGGAGCACCACAATAGTTTATTTTAAAGGCTTCATCCCCAGCTGTACGCTTTAGTTTTTGCAAAGAAAAGGAACAGCAAGTAATCTGTAAGAATCTGCATCAAAGCAAGAGAAGATGAGTTTCACTAACACAGGTCCTTGCTCATTTTACCAGCAAGGACGACAGTGTTATCATGAAGAGCGCCAGAACTGTGGTTTTAATGCACCTGAACTCAAAACTTGGGCTCCACGCAAAATGAATTATCACATTTTCACATTTTTAAGAGCCATCCCCACTGGGAAGCAGAGGGATGCTGATACAAGTGCGAATCGTTTAGAATGAACAACTTGCCTCTTTATGCAAAAGTTTCTAAATAAAATAGGGAAATAAAATCTAGCTGTGCCCTTTCACAAGTTGGCAGTGCTCAAGCACAGAGAGACCTGGAACCAAGTCCATGAGGGCTTGTAATCAGCATGGGAAAAGTAGGAAACTTGAGCCAACTTTCCTTTATAAAAGCCAGTCTTACCCACACCCAGACCCTCTCCATTCTCCTCGTCTTCCTCTGCTGACATCTTCCAAAGGGCAACTTCTCCCTCCAGGTCTTGGGCAAGCGTCAACAGCTGCTGTAGAGGTGGCCCTGCCCAGCAAAGAGGGAGGTACATCCCTTCAGCAGGAGAGCTTAGCCCAGACTGGAGTGAAGGTGAAGCAGCAAGACGGGGAGGAGGAACAGTCAGGATGCAAGGCCGGTTGGAAGAAGGGAAGGGAAAGTTCCATTCCGTGACTGGGAGGCAGGAGGGTGGCTTAGAGCTGATGATGACATTTGGCTCGGGCAGTGAAGGACTGTGAATCTCAGAAATAAAGAGGGGTTCCTGAAGAGCCAGGTGGGCAGGCACCAACTCAAAGGGAGGAAGAGCATGGCCGGGGACAGCGATTTTCTGGCCTGGCTCCTGGGTGAAGAGAGGCGCAGAACAAAGAGGAAGGGAGGAGTCTGGAGCAAACCTGGACCTGGGCAGAGAACGTCTTGAGTGGCACACTTGAACTTGATTCAGAAACAGAAGACCTTGTCCTCCTGGAGTTGGCTATCCTAGCATCACAGTGCTCTCCCCAGAGAGGGAGACTGTGACGCCAGAAAACCCCCACCTCCTGGCCACACTCTGAACTCAGCCTGACCACAGCTCAGGGGCACAGGGCTATTTCTTTGGCAAGACATGAATTTTGGCCACCTGATGCAAAGAGCTGACTCACTGGAAAAGACTCTGATGCTGGGAAAGATTGAAGGCAGGAGGAGAAGGGGATGACAGAGGATGAGATGGTTGGATGGCATCACTGACTCAATGGAGATGAGTTTGAGCAAGCTCCGGGAGATGATGAGAGACAGGGAGGCCTGGTGTGCTGCAGTCCATGAGGTCGCAAAGAGTCAGACATGACTGAGCGACTGAACAGCAAACTAAGCAGAAATAGCCTCTCTCCTCCCAAACAGTAAGCCCACCACGTTTCAAGAGTCCAGCAAATCCTTTGATCTTTTTATGTCTAAGCTTCTGATTCGATGGAAGCCATGGGCCCTCACCCTCATCAGTCATTGTACTTTCACAGAAGTGTGGGCCCCCAGCCACAGACACCCTACATCGACAGTTTGCCCCAGAAATGGGGTGGATACGGCCTTAAGTGACTCATCTCCCCAAGAGCAAACTGCTAGATTATACTCTGCGCACCTGGGTACTGGATCAACATAATCAAGTAAAGTAAAAATAATTATTCAGAGATTCTATTGTGATAGCATTAAGGATGCATTTGCTATCCTTATAATTGGCACTTAGGTGAAAGCCAGAGGCAAAAAGCAGTCCCAGAGCATGGCGTGGTAGAGACAGCCAGTCCCTGGGGGCTGTGACACGGTGTGATGTCAGGGCCACCAGGCAGGTCCCCATCCCCTGCTCACCACTTCTATTCTAGCCTGGACTCTGGGCCTTGTCACTTCCAAACTTGTTGGCAAAGCAGTTCCCTCTCTCACTCATGTTCCTCCAACATGATGGGAGGTCAAAGTGTTAGTCAATTAGTCATATTCGACTCTTTGCTACCCCATGGACTGTAGCCCACCAGGCTCCTCTATCTGTGGGATTCTCCAGGCAAGAATACAGGAGAGGGTCTGCCATTCCCTCCTCCAGGGTATCTTTCCAACCCAGGGATCGAACCCAGGTCTCCCGCATTGCAGGCAGATTCTTTACTAACTGAACCAGGACGGTAAGATCCCCCTCAATATCCTGGCTCCAGCAGAAAGCCAATCTTGTTTCCCTGGTCCTGCCTTCTTCGAAAACCTCTTCCCAGAGGCACAGAGATCAAACAGCTTACCTGCACCTCCTCCTAAATACTCTGAACAATCACCCAACACACTTGTTGATTCTTCCCTCCGCTCCTTCCATCCTCAGCCAGCTCTGTGCAGCCCCTACTCTGCCAGGGGCTCCCCAGATGCAGCTCTGGACTCTGAATTGGTTCTGCAGCAGCAGCATTCTCACCTGTGGAAGGAGTTTAAAATGCAGATTTCCTGGAAATTCTCTTTCCAGGCAAGGGAATTTCTCAAGGTTAGGACTGGCTGCTTTCACGGCTGTGGCCCAGGTTCAGTCCCTGGTTGTGGAACTAAGATTCCACAAGCTCCACAGTGCAAAAAATAAAAAAACCATATTTCTAGGCTCATACATAGTATGGCTGAAACCTCGGAGTCTCAATATCCTGGCTCCAGCAGAAAGCCAATCTTGTTTCCCTGGTCCTGCCTTCTTCGAAAACCTCTTCCCAGAGGCACAGAGATCAAACAGCTTACCTGCACCTCCTCCTAAATACTCTGAACAATCACCCAACACACTTGTTGATTCTTCCCTCCGCTCCTTCCATCCTCAGCCAGCTCTGTGCAGCCCCTACTCTGCCAGGGGCTCCCCAGATGCAGCTCTGGACTCTGAATTGGTTCTGCAGCAGCAGCATTCTCACCTGTGGAAGGAGTTTAAAATGCAGATTTCCTGGAAATTCTCTTTCCAGGCAAGGGAATTTCTCAAGGTTAGGACTGGCTGCTTTCACGGCTGTGGCCCAGGTTCAATCCCTGGTTGTGGAACTAAGATTCCACAAGCTCCACAGTGCAGCCAAAAAATAAAAAAAACATATTTCTAGGCTTATACATAGTATGGCTTGAAACCTCAGAGTCATTTGTTCCAGAAGCATCCCTGCCAGCTCTGACCACGGTCGAGTCTCAACGCCAGCCAGCCTATGGATCCTGGCTTCCCCACTCTGGGCCCTCTGGCCTTGCTGCAAAACTGCAGTGTCAATTCCATCCTTAAAGTCTTCTGCATGCATGTCCTGAGTACTTTCCATGGGCTGGGTACTGTGCTCAGTGCAGAGGGGGTTAGGGAGGGAATTGATGAGAAATTTGTAAGACGGAATCCTTGCAATGGAAGAGCTTGTTGTCAGTTACAAACACCAGTTCAGTTCAGTTCAGTTGCTCAGTTGTGTCTGACTCTGCGACCCCATGAACCACAGCACGCCAGGTCTCCCTGTCCATCACCAACTCCTGGAGTCCACCCAAACCCATGTCCATTGAGTCAGTGATACCATCCAACCATCTCATCCTCAGTCGTCCCCTTCTCCTCCTGCCCTCAATCTTTCTGCAGGGTCTTTGCAAATGAATCAGTTCTTCACATCAGGTGGCCAAAGTATTGGAGTTTCAGCTTCAGCATCAGCCCTTCCAATGAACACCCAGGACTCATCTCCTTTAGGATGGACTGGTTGGATCTCCTTGCAGTCCAAGGGACTCTCAAGAGTCTTCTCCAACACCACACTTCAAAAGCATCAATTCTTCTGTCAATGGCATAAATCACTGCCACACATGGTGAACAGGTCTCCATTAAAATGGTCAACAAAGTTCCAACAGAGCTCAGTCAGCAAAGGAGAGGCGGCCTGCCTGGAAGCCCAAGGGGGCTGCCACACGTCGTGCAGAGCTGGTCCTGGACACACTAACCCAACAGAGAGGGGGAGGGGATCATTCACTAAGCCAGGTGACTTCCTCCTATACCATTGTTTCTTAGCTGCTGCTGCTAATTGCTTCAGTCGTGTCCGAGTCTCTGTGACCCCATAGCCGGCAGCTCACCAGACTCCCCTGTCCCTGGGATTCTCCAGGCAAGAACACTGGAGTGGGCTGCCATTTTCTTCTCCAATGCATGAAAGTGAAAAGGGAAAGTGAAGTTGCTCAGTTGTGTCTGATTCTTAGCGACCCCATGGACTGCAGCCCACCAGGCTCCTCTGTCCATGAGATTTTCCAGGCAAGAGTACTGGAGTGGGGTGCCATTGCCTTCTCCGTCATTTCTCAGGGTTGCAGTTTATTCCATAATCTATAAAATCCATCTCCTGTTACTGAACCTTCCGGTTGTTCCTGATTTTATCCCACCCTAAACATATTGTGATCCTACAGAATTAAAAATAATATTCCACTCAGAAAAATTCCACAGCATACAACTGCCTGGTGAGAATACTGGGTTTTAACACTTTTTATTTTCTTAATCTGCATCCTTTTGAAAGACCAAAATTTGGTTACTACTTTAATTTCTATTTCTAAGAATATTAATGAAGAGATACTTTTTAAAATATTTATTGGCAATTTTTAATTCTTCCTTTGAGAATTTTCCATCTTTTGATCATTTGTCTAATGCACTGTTAGTAAAAGAAGCTGATTTCAAATAATGTTTTAATCTTATGAAGATGCTGACTTTTCATTACATACATGCATATGCAATATATATTTAAAATTCTTTTAATTTGTTGTTCACCTTTTATTTTTCAATATGATGTAAAGTCTTCTTTTGCAAAGTAATAGCTATCAATATTTTGCTTTATGATTTCTGCTTTGGGTGACAGTATCTCATTACTAAACTCTGTTTTAAATTGATGTGTACGTAATAGCTTCTGCTATGTTGTCCTATATTTTATGTTCTACCAGTATATTTTGTAATTAAATACTGATTGAGTCTACTTTTAAGATGCACTATTTTTAGTGCATCAGACATTTTGTCACTGTGTAAGAAGCAATAGTTGCTCATAGGAATCAATTATCCTGCAAATATGAGAACGTGCTTCTATGTTATGGATAAGTTCAAATCAAATGTTCCTTGTAGCAACTATGACAATTATCATTAAAGAGCACATGCCTACACTAGTCGGTGTAGCAGACATCTTTCTTTCCTTCTGTCATGATGTCTTGTGAAAGTTTTGTCACCATTCAGGTCAAAGTAGTAAGCAAGAAAACACAATGAAACAGAGAAAGAGCTCTTAATTCTTATCTAACCTCATGCCTCCTGGTCATCAGATCTGCCTTTCCTTTGCTTCTTAAAGGAGAATTCGTTTCTTTCCACTCTCAAATCCCAGACCGTTAAAATAGCTTTCCTGAAGGTCCCCGATGACCATATTTAGACAACACTTGCCTGCCCTGTATGTCAGACTTTTGAATTCTGCAGCCCCGTCCCCCATTTCCTTGAGATTTCCACCCATTTGGATTTGGGAATCTGCGCTGATTTAGCCCCGGCCCTACTGTTCCTCTTTGAAGGCCCTCTTCGCCCATTTCCCCTTTTTTCTAAGAATTCCTACCTCAGCTTTCTTTGCTCAACCCCAGCTGTTCTCAAAGTGTGCTCCCTGGACCCACAGCATCCCCAGGAGCTTGCTAAGAAATGCAGATCCCCAGGGCCCACCCCAGACCTACTGAATCCGAAATTCTGGGGTTGGAGCCCAAGCATGCTGGAGTCTGGACACCGTTGCTGTCCATAATTGCATCAAAATTTCCCAACCATTTGCTCCAGGCCAACCTTCCTTCTGAGCTCTAGACCCACACTCTAAACCACCCTGTAAGATGTCTCCTTTCCTGATGTCCACCAGGGGCCTGGACTCCACACGCAGTGCACGCATGTTGCTGCTTCAGTCACGTCTGACTCTTTGCAACCCCGTAGACTGTAGCCCCCCAGGCTCCTCTGTCCATGAGATTCTCCAGGCAAGAATACTGGACTGGGTTGCCATTTCTTTCTCCAGAGGATCTTCCTGACCCAGGGGTCAAACCCATGTCTCCTGCACTGGCAGGCGAATTCTTTACCACTAGTGCACCTGAGAAGCGGCACTTAGAAATACCATCATTTATCTGCCACCCACCTCCATGTGAATTGCATATGTGAAGTATCTTTCTCTGTGAATTGCATCTCCAGGTGCCCCACTTCCCTCCAGGATCTGCTCACATTCCCCACTTCTCATGAGTCCTGTCCATCACCATTTCTAAAACTGCAACCTACCACCCACCTGCTCTCTTCCAGTCCCCCTTCCCCTGCCTGCTCTTTATTCCATAGAGCACTTACCACCATCTACATAGGTACCTATTTATTATGTTTACTGTTTTTTGTCTGTTCAGAACAGAAGCTCCATATGGGAGGGATTTTTGAATATTTTGTTCGCCAAATGTCCCAAGCATTCAGATTAATGCCTGACATACAAGAGGCACTCATTAAGTAGTCAGATGAATGAATGAGTTTGTCCAATTAAGTCCACTTCCGCCAAGTTTTTACTAAGTCAGACAGTACTTTGGCAGAGGATGAGATGGTTGGATGGCTTCACTGACTCAATGGACATGAGTTTGAGTAAACTCTGGGAGTTGGTGATGGACAGGGAGGTCTGGAGTGCTGCAGTCCATGGGGTCACAAAGAGTCGGACACGACTGAGTGACTGAACTAGATGACTAAGGCATGACTTCATGAGTTTCACAATACACTGCTGAGTAGAAAATGATTACAGAGCTTCGCATGATGACCTTATTTGCAATTATGTGTGTAGATGCTACACGTAGGTAGCCACAGAGCAGGTCCAGGAGGAAAGCCACAAAGACGTGGGAAGTGATTATCACTGGTGACCTCAGTCACGCCTCCACCTCGAGCATACGCATGGATCTCTACCTGTCAGATGCAGATGGAATAGTTGTTATTTCAAGACTCTCAGCAGCTTGCTCTTGTTGTCTCCTCGTGGGAACTCTATACACTTTCAGTTTTTGCAATGTCATCTTTCTTGGTCCTCTTCCTTTTCCCCTGGTGTTTATTCCTTTGCTTCGCTCTCCCTCTGACCCTTCAGTTCAGTTCNTGAAAAGACCCTGGTGCTGGGAAAGATTGAAGGCATGAGGAAAAGGGGATGGCAGAGGATGAGATGGTTGGATGGCATCACCAACTCAATGGATATGAGTTTGAGCAAGCTCTGGGAGTTGATGATGGGGAGAGAAGCCTGACATGCTGCAGTCCACAGGGTCACAAATAGTTGGATACGATTGAGGGACTAAGTGAACTGATAAAGACGTATATCTGTGGTCATTATTTAATACAGAGTGTTTGCACTGCTCTAAAAAGCCTCTGTGTTCAATTACTTATGCTTCCTGACTACCTTTCCTACCAAATGTCTGGAAACTTCTGTTGTTTTTACTAGCATACACTATGTAGCTTTTTCATATTGGTTTCTTTTACTTAGTAATAGCATGTAAGTTTTGCCCATGTCTTTTCATGGCTCAAGAGCTTATTTCTTTTTAGTGATGATTAATATTCCACCACATGGATTTACCTGAGTTTATTTATCCATTTACATAATGAAGGTCATTCCAAGGTTTTTTAAAATTAATTAATTTATTTTAATTGGAGGCAAATTACTTTACAATATTTTAGTGGCTTTCTCCATACATCGACACAAATCAGCCATGGGTGTACATTTTGGCAATTATTATAAAGTTGCTATAAACATCTATGTGTGAATTTCTGTGTGGTTGTGATTTATCAATTTATTTGGGTACCTATTGGCTATGCCACTAAAAAAGCAGGCAACAGAAGCAAAAATACACAAAAGACTACCAAAAAACTCAAAAAATTCCATGCATCAAAGACAAAAACCAACAGAGTGAATAGAAAATCTACACAATAGATGGATATACTTGCAAATCTTATATCTGATAAGGAATCCATATCTAAAATAAAGAACTCATATAACTCAGCAAATAGAAAGCATATAACCCAATTAAAAATGGGTAAAGGACTTGAATAGACATTTTCCCATAAAGATATATAAAGAGTTAACAAGTATACTAAATGAATCTCAAGATCACTAATCATTAAAAAGAGTACAAATCAAAACCACAATACTGTCACTTCACACTATTGGCATTAGAGTGGCCACTATTAAAAAACAAACAAATAAAAAAAATAAAACACAGGGAAAAAATGAAAACTGCTGCTGCTGCTGCTGCTAAGAACTCATATAACTCAGCAAATAGAAAGCATATAACCCAATTAAAAATGGGTAAAGGACTTGAATAGACATTTTCCCATAAAGATATATAAAGAGTTAACAAGTACACTAAATGAATCTCAGGATCACTAATCATTAAAAAGAGTACAAATCAAAACCACAATACTGTCACTTCACACTATTGGCATTAGAGTGGCCACTATTAAAAAACAAACAAATAAAAAAAATAAAACACAGGGAAAAAATGAAAACTGCTGCTGCTGCTGCTGCTGCTGCTAAGTCGCTTCAGTCGTGTCCAACTCTGTGCGACCCCATAGACGGCAGCCCACCAGGCTCCCCCGTCCCTGGGATTCTCTAGGCAAGAACACTGGGTTGCCATTTCTTTCTCCAATGCATGAAAGTGAAAGTGAAAGTTAAGTTGCTCAGTCGTGTCCAACTCTTAGCGACCGCATGGACTGCAGCCTACCAGGCTCTTTCATCCATGGATTTTCCAGGCAAGAGTACTGGAGTAGCGTGCCATTGCCTTCTCCTAAATGAAAGCTAGACAATAGCAAATATTGACAAGGATGCAGAGAGACTGGAACTCTTGAACAGACAGTGTTTTGCCTATGCTTTCCTCTAGGAGTTTTATAGTTTCTTGTCTTACGTTTAGATCTTTAATCCATTTTGAGTTTATTTTTGTGTATGGTGTTAGAAAGTGATCTAGTTTCATTCTTTTACAAGTGGTTGACCAGTTTTCCCAGCACCACTTGTTAAAGAGATTGTCTTTAATCCACTGCATATTCTTGTCTCCTTTGTCGAAGATAAGGTGTCCATAGGTGTGTGGATTTATCTCTGGGCTTTCTATAATGCCTACTTGACTTCACATTCCAGGATGTCTGGCTATAGGTGAGTGATCACATCATGATGATTATATGGGTTGTGAAGATCTTTTTTGTATAATATCTTCTGCTTCTGTTAGGTCCATACCATTTCTGTCATTTATTGTGCTCATCTTTGCATGAAATGTTCCCTTGGTATCTCTAATTTTCTTGAAGAGATTGCTAGTCTTTCCCATTCTATTGTTTTCCTCTATTTCTTTGCATTGATCCAAGAGGAAGGCTTTCTTATCTCTCCATGCTACTCTTTGGATCTCTGCATTCAAATGGGTATATCTCTCCTTTTCTCTTTTGTCTTTTACTTCTCTTCTTTTCACAGCTATTTGTAAGGCTTCCTCAGAGTACTTTTTGCCTTTTTGCATGTTTCCCACCCCTCCTCAGGGATGTTCTTGATTACTGCCTCCCGTACAGTGTCATGAACCTCTGTCCACAATTTTTCAGGCACTCTATCAGATCTAAAGTATAAACATTAATTTAAACCATTTTCCTGAGTTTTCCTT
Organism: Aepyceros melampus; assembly: GCA_006408695.1. Taxonomy (NCBI): domain Eukaryota; kingdom Metazoa; phylum Chordata; class Mammalia; order Artiodactyla; family Bovidae; genus Aepyceros; species Aepyceros melampus. Next base: position 466,942 of record SJXQ01011991.1, on the reverse strand, counting down.
AGTTTAGTCTTGTTGCTTTATGACTGAGTTTTGTGCTGTTGTTCATTCAGTAAGTTGTGTATGACTCTTTTTAACCCATGGACTGCAGCACTCCAGGCTTCCCTGTCCTTCACTGTCTCCCAGAGCTTGCTCAGACTCATGTCCATTGAATCAGTGGTGCCATCCAACCATGGAACACTATATATTTTTATTTATTTTTTAAATTAATTTTTACTTTTTAGTTTGTTTTGCTTTACATAGTGTATTCATTTTGCTATACATCGACATGAATCAGCCACGAGTGTATATGAACTCCCAATCCCGACCCCCACCGACCCCCTCCTGCCCCACACCATCTTTCTGGATTATCCCTGTGCATCAGTCCCAAGCATCCTGCATCATTAAAAAATTGCAAATAGAACTGCCTTATGATCCAGCGATCCCACTGCTGGGCATACACACCGAGGAAACCAGAATTGAAAGAGACACGTGTACCCCAATGTTCATCGCGGCACTGTTTGTAATAGCCAGGACATGGAAGCAACCTAGATGTCCATCAGCAGATGAATGGATAAGAAAGCTGTGGTACATATACACAATGGAGTATTACTCAGCTATTAAAAAGAATACATTTGAATCAGTTTTAATGAGGTGGATGACGCTGGAGCCGATTATAATTTTTACTTTTTAGTTTGTTTTGCTTTACAATACTGTATTCATTTTGCTATACATCGACATGAATCAGCCACGAGTGTATATGAACTCCCAATCCCGACCCCCACCGACCCCCTCCCGCCCCACACCATCTCTCTGGATTATCCCTGTGCATCAGTCCCAAGAGGAGCTACTATAGAAAACAAGAGAGATGCTAAATGCTAAAGGCATTGGGTCTCAGCTATGTTTCAAAAATATTTACCCCTCTATTACCATCTTTATGTATAAGGGTTACACTTTGGAGGAAAAATTCTGTTGTTAAAAGCAACCAGTTAGAAGACCATGAGTTAAGTTATTACCACCTGAAAGACTTGCATGTTTGAATTTTCTCAGAAATTATGACTGTTACAGCCTATCATGTCTCATCTCTTAAAAAAAAAAAAAAAAAGAGTCCTAGCCCCAGTTAATACCTTTAAGGAAAGACTGTTGTCCTTGAGGAACAAAGTCTTGTGGATTAAAGAAGACCTTATTTTTCATACAACATAATGGCAAGTCCCCAGGTGGATAAATTCGCTATAAATAATATTTCAATAGAAGTGGTTTATTAGATGATGAGGGAGATTAATCAAAGTGGCTGCTGCTGCTGCTAAGTCACTTCAGCCATGTCTGACTCTGTGCGACCCCATAGACAGCAGCCCACCAGGTTCCCCCATCCCTGGGATTCTCCTGGCAAGAACACTGGAGTGGGTTGCCATTTCCTTGTCCAATGTATGAAAGTGAAAAGTGAAAGTTAAGCCGCTTAGTCGTGTCCGACTCTTCGCGACCCCATGGGCTGCCACCCACCAGGCTCCTCCGTCCATGGGATTTTCCAGGCAAGAGTACTGGAGTGGGGTGCCATTGCCTTCTCTGAATCAAAGTGGCTAAGACAGGCTATAAATATAACACTGTATCTTTGGAGACCTAGAGACTTTTACCTTTCCCTGTTAAATTTTCTCTGACAGCACACTTCTTAATACATTTAGCAATCTAAAGAGAAAAATTACTTCTTTACATTATGGAATGAACACAAGTTCAACCGCATGCTGTCTAGGTAAGAACTGGCATGCTGTCCTTGGCTATATCATTTGGATGGACACCATGGATTACCTGGGCTTGTCATTTACTGATATCACTTAAAAAAATTAAAAGATTCAGACACCAAAATGGCTGATGTTTAACTCTGGAGGTCCCCCCAACCCAACCAATCTAAGACCTTTTAGAAAATCACAGTAATCTTGCCCAGTGGGGGCTTTGAATTTCCACAGGACCTGACCTGCGGCCTCAAATTATTATCATCTACACGTCAAGTTGTGTGAAGATCCTAATAAGGATTTGGGTTACAGCAGAAATAATTTGGCCTTAAAATTTAGAATTTTAAATAATTGCATGCTATCTGCTCTAAATGTATTTACCTGCAGTTATTTTCACTAATGTTCCAGCAGTTTCAAAGGACACTAACAAATAAACATGCTACTCTATATTCCAAGCTGATATTTACCACTCATCACACTATTTTATTGTTTCAAATTAAATGCATCAAAAAAGATCAGCTCTGAACTCTTACTATTCCTCTTGTCACTTGTATTTTTGGTGGGTGGAGTGGGGGTGGAATATTAACATATAATTTAAATTTAGCACACTTTTGGTTTCCACATTTCTTATGGGGTGATTTAATAAAATAATTAAAGAAAGAAATTGAATGAAAATAAAAGAAATAATTTTATTTAATAAAATAATTAAAGCTGAGCATCAAAGAACTGATGCTTTGGAATTGTGGTGTTGAAGACTCTTGAGTCACTTGGACCGCAAGGAGATCCAACCAGTCAATTCTAAAGGAAATCAGTCCTGAATATTCATTGGAAGGACTGATCCTGAAGCTGAAACTCCAATACTTTGGCTACCTGATGTGAAGAACTGACTCACTGGAAAAGCTCTGATGCTGGGAAAGATTGAAGGCAGGAGGAGAAGGGGATGACAGAGGATGAGATGTTTGGATGGCATCACTGACTCAATGGACGTGAGTTTGAGTAAACTTCGGGAGTTAGTGATGGACAGGGAGCCTGGGTGCTGCAGTCCATGGGGTCACAAACAGTTGGACACGGCTGAGTGACTGAACTGAACTGAACTGAAAGGGAGAAAAGATAAAACAAAACAAAAACACCTTTTTCTACTTCTTTCAACTCAAGCCAACTGTGGTCAATTTATCATTGTTTCTGAATCTGTTTATTTATACTTTAGAATCAACTTTTCAAAGAAGGAAAACATCTTGTATTTAAGATAACTTTATGTTGCCATATTTTCAATGCTAAGTCACTTCAGTCGTGTCCGACTCTGTGTGACCCCAGAGATGGCAGCCCACTAGGCTCCTCTGTATCTGGGATTCTCCAGGCAAGAACACTGGAGTGGGTTGCCATTGCTTTCTCCAATGCATGAAAGTGGAAAGTGAATGTGAAGTCACTCAGTCGTGCCCGACTCTTAGCGACCCCATGGACTGCAGCCCACCAGGCTCCTCCATCCATGGGATTTGCCAGGCAAGAGTACCGGAGTGGGGTGCCATTGCCTTCTCCCATATTGGTTAATTTCTAGTAACATAATCATTCTGTACTTTCAGAATTTAAAATTGTCTGACTGACTGTGGCACCCAAATAGGTCAGGCTATCTCTCTCAAATACAAGATGCCTGGAGGGGATCTACTTGTCAACCCTGAGTAAGAAAGAAATTATCAAGCTTAAGTAGATGAAATAGACTTACCTCTGATAACCTCCTTCAAATATGACAACCTTTCCTAGTCTCCATTCTACAGAGAGATGTGCTCTTTATGCTGAGTTTACATTTCTTATAGGGTAGGGGTCCAAAAGAAGAATAAACTAGAATCAATTAAATGAACAGGACCAAATATTTGGGGTCTTCACTCTGTTTAAAGTGTAATTCTGAGAGGAGAAGGCCAACTGTAGGGAATGTTAGCATGCCATTCAAGCTCTGCAACCTCTCATTTAGGAGATTCTATGGATTTTCTCTCTGATAGGAGACGTTGAGTTGAGGTCCTGTTTGAAGAAATGCCCATAGTAGTGGGTGCAGAGATTCAGTGGTCTCAGCCATGAAAAAGTAAAATTCTTTTAGAAAAGGAACCATGTTTGAACTTGGCAGCCTATGCAAAGTCTCCACATGATTTAGACTTAGTCAGTCTAAAGTTTACTGGGTAATACTGCTCCCATGGCTTTTCCAAGTTAAAATGGAGTGAAGGATATTGAGAGAGGAAAATTCTTTGAGAAACATATGAAATTTACAGGATGAATGAGGCCCGATTATGGCCTAACATTGGGAGGCAGGCATTTCACTATCTGTGCTAAACTCCATTTATCACCTTGGGTAAGCGTTTTTATGCTTTCTTTCTTTCTCTTCTAAGATAATTATGAAATTTAAATAAAATTTACCGAAATTGAATTCTTATATTGTTTATTAGCATGATGTCTTTTTTTTTTTTTAATTTGGGCAAAGTTTTAATTTTTTCCTATGAGCATACAATTATTTACTGGAAGTGAAGTCGCTCAGTCGTGTCCGACTCTCTGCAATCCCATGGACTGTAGCCTACCAGGCTCCTCCTTCCATGGGATTCTCCAGGCAAGGGTACTGGAGTGGGTTGCCGTTTCCTTCTCCAGGGAATCTTCCCAACCCAGGGATCAAACTCGGGTCTCCTGCATTCCAGGCAGACGCTTTAACCTCTGAGCCACCAGGGAAGTAGCCCTTTAAATCAATAAATACCCTTGGCAAAACAAAGTGGTGCCCAAATTCTACTCAGGATAGGTCAGAAGTTTCATGTTTTTTGAAGCAAAGCAGAGAAGTCTAGAACCTTAAATTATCTCCAAGGTCTTCACTCTGCAAGTATCTCTGAGGATGTGCTAGGTGCTAAGCATGTTGTAAGCATTAAGGGTATGAAGCAGACACATAATCATCTTGGATTTTAAGAAGCTTGCTGTTCTTGTGAGGAGGGAAGGCAAAGACATTACAAGTAAGTGTTATACCTGGAGCATGCGGAAGGAAAATAATAAAGGGCTCAGGTGGAGGACTAGAGCTGCCCATGTCAGGTAAAAAATGGTAAATTGTAGCAGAAAGCAGATAGGAAAAGCCAAGCAGAAATAATCAGGAGCAAAGATAATACAACAAGGAGCAAAACACATGGATAATTGAGAATGTGTCACACTGTGAGAAACTCAAGTCATCTGGTACCTGGAGCAAAAGATTCAGGTGGAACAGGAGATGAAACTGGAAGATATGGGAGGGTTCCTCTCCATTATAAACCCCTGAATCCTCTGCAGATTTCTTGGCAAGAAATGTCACAAGAGAACATGGATAGAGAGTAATTGGCTTTTTTAATGATGAAGCTCTCAGCCATTGCTACAAACCAGGTTTTCTGCCCCTAAGATCCTTTTAGAAAATTAGTGTTATCTTCACAATTATCAATAAAAATCTAGTGGAGAATAAAAACTAAAGTAAGAATACATAAAGGTCTCTGAGACCATAAACCTCATGCTTTTGCCTAATTTATTCATTAAAATCATACAAGAAATAATTGGGGACATATTTACTTTTATAAAACTCAGAATATTATAATCCAGATGATAGCATTTGATTTCACTGAAGGAGAAAAGTTTCTATGTGACCCATTTTACACCCATTTAACACTTGGATAGTGAAAAATTAGGGAAATGTTTTGGTCAAAACTTTCACTCCAAGAATCAGAGTTGTACCAGTGTCTTTAAAACTTTTATCCATACCATTCCAGCCTCTTCAGTTTGTGCAACCTGTACATTGTAACTCCCAAGAGACTAGATTAAAATAAGATCTGATGCAACTTAAATAATTCTTTTTCCTCATACAATGTTTTTATCCTATACTATCCTCTTGATTTGACTTTGACTTCTAAATCTTCAGAAGTTTCAAGGAGACAAAAATAAGTATAAGGCAGTTAGAATAGTGCTCTATATTTTATCACTTACATGTAATTAGACACTTATATCATCCCCTTATAGAAAGAACAGTGAGATCATCCTCTTGTTCTTGTATTATTTCTTATAATAATGCAACATTGTATTTTTCACATCTCAAGCAATTTTATTCTAAAGAGAGAAGGCAGAGGAGAGACAGAGCTAGGATATGGGATTTGAATTCAGAAAAACATAATTTCAATCTAATTCATCCATTGGCTGATTGTAGAATATCTGTAAGGTGAATATTATAATCTTTTAATAGGACTGTCCAATTACTTCTAAGTATTAGTAATTATACAGGTATTTATAGTGTGATAGGGCTTCCCTGGTGGCTCAGCAGTAAAGAATCTGACTGCAGTGTAGGAGACCTGGGTTTGATTCCTGAATTGGGAAGATCCCCTAGAGGAGGGCATGGCAACCCACTCCAGTATTCTTGCCTGGAGAATCCCACGGACAGAGGAGCCTGGCAGGCTACGTCCATAGGGTCACAAAGAATTGGATATGACTGAAGTGACTGAGAATGCACATATAGTCTGATATATAGCAGCGATCACTAAGCAGCTACTCATTAAGTGATATTCAAGACTGTAACCTAGGACCATAAAGTAAGAATATTACAAATAGCAAAGGTGAGACTAAACTTTCTTGCTCATGCATTTCTACTGCATGCAGAAGTTCAGTCATATGAGTTAGAAAATGAAATAAAGCAATGATACTGTCTAGGGGACTGAGCTTGTTAGGTTCTGGTTTAAGTTCTGAGGATATGGCAAAACAAAACTTGAGATAAGCAATTAATTTGTGGATTGAGAAGTTTTTGAAGTATATACTATAATATACTTTTAGTGACTAAGTCAAATTTTTATAATTGCTCTATTTCCTCTCAGTCAATTAGTGACCATTCCATCTTGCTGTCACAGTAATTCTTAATATCTTCAAGTTGACTTGAGGTAAACATGAAATTAGGAATTATTTGGTTTTCAACAATATTGTTGTTTATACTGGACATGGCTTTAGTGACTAAGCATGAATGCAATCTCATTGCACGTTCACTTCAATATGCAACCAAATATGTATGTATATGCAACTAAACTACATGTTTTTGAAACAAAGTAAAACCACTAACATTAAACTATAAACTCAATCAGTTCAGTTCAGTTAGTCACTCAGTCTTTGCAACCCCATGAATCGCAGCATGCCAGGCCTCCCTGTCCATCACCAACTCCCGGAGTTCACTCAAACTCATGTCCATCAAGTCAGTGATGCCATCCAGCCATCTCATCCTCTGTTGTCCCCTTTTCCTCCTGCCCCCAATCCCTCCCAACATCAGGGGCTTTTCCAATGAGTCAACTCTTCGCATGAAGTGCCCAGAGTACTGGAGTTGCAGCTTTAGCATCATTCCTTCCAAAGAAATCCCAGGGTTGATCTCCTTCAGAATGGACTGATTGTATATCCTTGCAGTCCAAGGGGCTCTCAAGAGTCTTCTCTAACACCACAGCATTAATTCTTTGGCACTCAGCTTTCTTCACAGTCCAACTTTCACATCCATACATGACCACTGGAAAAACCATAGTCTTGACGAGACCGACCTTTGTTGGCAAAGTAAAAATTCTGCTTTTGAATATGCTATCTAGGTTCAGTGTGTCTGCCCTCTGATTCCCTCTTGCAACACCTACCATCTTACTTGGGTTTCTCTTACCTTGGGCGTGGGGTATCTCTTCACGACTGCTCCAGCAAAGCACAGCCACTGCACCTTACCTTTGACGAGGGGTATCTCCTTACCGCCACAGTTCCTGACCTTCAACGTAGGATAGCTCCTCTAGGCTCTCCTGGCCATCGGCCCTGGCCTCGGGCATGGGTGGCTCCTCTCAGCTGCCGCTCCTGGGCTCGGGGGAGAGGTGGCGTCTCCTCCCTGCCGCCACTGGCCTTGGACGTGGGGTAGCTCCTCCCAGCTGCCATCCCTGACCTCAAACGCTGGGTAGCTCCTCCCAGCCGCCACTGACCTCAGACGCAGGGTAGCTCCTCTTGGCCATTCCTGTGCCGTTGCAACCTGGCCCTCTAGGCTGCTGCCCCTGACCTCAGACGTCGGGTAGCTCTCGGCCACACTCAAGTGCGGCGGCCGCCTCTGAGGCCTGCACTCAAGAAAAAACAGAAGGAGAAAGACTAGAGATCTCTTCAAGAAATTAGAGATACCAAGGGAACATTTCATGCAAAGATGGGCTCGATAAAGGACAGAAATGGTCTGGACCTAACAGAAGCAGAAGATATTAAGAAGAGGTGGCAAGAATACACGGAAGAACTGTACAAAAAAGATCTTCATGACCCAGATAATCATGATGATGTGTTGACTAATCTAGAGCCAGACATCTTGGAATGTGAAGTCAAGTGGGCCTTAGAAAGCATCACTACGAACAAAGCTAGTGGAGGTGATGGAATTCCATGCCTCGGGGGCGAGGTGGCGTCTCTTCCCTGACGCCACTGGCCTCGGACGTGGGGTAGCTCCTGCCGGCCACTGCCCTGACCTCGGATGCAGGGTGTCTCCTCCCGGCCACCACAGACCTCGGACGCAGGGTAGCTCCTCTCGGCCATTCCTGTGCCGTCGCAACCTGGCACTCTAGGCTGCTGCCCCTGACCTCAGATGTTGGGCCGCCTCCGCCGCCTGTGCTCAAGTGCGGCGGCCGCCTCCGCCGCCTCTGACCCTTACCCACCCTCATCACCTGCCCACTCACTACAGCAGCCTCCAAGTCTAGTTTTCCTGAGTCTTCAACCTATTCCATACACCCTTCCTGGAAAAGCCCATCTGCTCTCTCCAGTGAAAGGCCAACCACCCTCCTAGACTTATTCCACCCAGATGGGTCACTGGGGACTTCTGGTCTACAGCCTTGCATATCACATATCCAGCTGCACATTTCTACTTGGCCTTTTCATCATTTACTTGGGTTTTCCAGACAAATTTAAAAATAGGGATAGTTTTGGGTTTTTTTTTCCAGTACTAATTCCTTTTATTGCTTTCCCTTGTCAAATGCAGGGGGTCATAATCCCAACATACTGTTAAGTTATAGTAAAAAATAGTGAGTATATTTTCTTCATTTAATGAGAAATCCTCAAGTGGTTCCTGACTAAAGTAAAGTGCTAGTTTGGGAGCATAAAATATGTGTGTGTTTATTTTTGGCATATTAGGAAAGTACCCATCATCTTATTTTATTGAACAGGGTATTGCCTTTTGTCAAAAGCTTTTTTTTTTTGCCTTTTTTTTTTTTTTTTGCATCTTTGGAGATGGCTTTTTGTCCTTATCTCTGTTAGTATGATGAATTATATTAATAGGTCTCCTGATATCTATACAACTTTTCTGTATTTGTTTTCTATTCACTTCAGTTCAGTCTCTCAGTCATGTCCAACTCTTTGTGACCCCATGGACTGCAGCATGCCAGGCCTCCCTGTCCATCACCAACTCCTGGTTTACTCAAACTCATGTCCATTGAGTCAGTGATGCCATCCAACCATCTCATCCTCTGTCGTCCCCTTCTCCTTCTGCCTTCAATCTTTCCCAGCATCAGAGTCTTTTCAAATGAGTCAGCTCTTTGCATCAGGTGGCCAAAGTATTGGAGTTTCTGCCTCAACATCAGTCCTTCCGATGAACATTCAGGGCTGATTTCCTTTAGAATGGACTGGTTGGATTGCTACATAACAAATCATCCCAAAACTGAACGGCATAGAATAACAATAAACATGTATTTTCTCACATTGTTTCAAAGGATCAAGAATTTGGGAGCAGGTTGTCTGGGTTAACTAGACATTGACCCACAACAACTATTAACATCACACACACACACACACACACACACAGGCAACTGGGTGTTATGTGTCTTCTGACGGAAGAACATATCATCACTTATGAAGTATTCTTGTTAAAAAAAAAATTAAACTCAGATTTGATCAAGTCTTGACCAAACTACCAATTAATTTATGAAAATACAGAGGGTAGCAGAGACATTACTTTGCCGACTAAGGTCCGTCTGGTCAAGGCTATGGTTTTTCCAGTGGTCATGTATGGATGTGAGAGTTGGACTGTGAAGAAGGCTGAGTGTCAAAGAATTGATGCTTTTGAAATGTGGGTTGGAGAAGACTCTTGAGAGTCCCTTAGACTGCAAGGAGATCCAACCAGTCCTTTGTGAAGGAGATCAACCCTGGGATTTCTTTGGAAGGAATGATGCTAAAACTGAAGCTCCAGTACTTTGGCCACCTCATGCAAAGAGTTGACTCATTGGAAAAGACCCTGATGCTGGGAGGGATTGGGGGCAGGAGGAGAAGGGGACGACCAAGGATGAGATGGCTGGATGGCATCACCAACTCGATGGACGTGAGTCTGAGTGAAATCTGAGAGTTGGTGATGGACAGGGAGGCCTGGTGTGCTGCGATTCATGGGGTCGCAAAGAGTCGGACACAACTGAGCAACTCAACTGAACTGAGGACAGCATGTAAAAAGCATCATAGAGAAGCAGTCAGTACAATCCAGACCACAGGAGAGTCTATGTGAAAATAACATAATTTCCCACCATGTAAATTATAAAGGAGAGAGAAGAGGATTTAAGATAAAAACAGATTTAAGAGACACAGTACTCAGTCACAATAATTGTATCTTATATGGACCCTGATTCAAAGAAATAATAAGAAAAAATTATGAGATGATTAGAAGTGTGATCACTGGCTGGCAACCTGATCATATTAAGAAATCATTGTTAACTCTTTTTGTTGTATTAATGGTACTTTGAAAGTTCATCAGAAAAATTCCTCATCTTTTGGAGAAACATCCTGAACTCTTAACAGATGATGGAATGTGATGTCCTGTATTTATTTCAGAATAGTATGTGAGTGGGAGGTGGAGGGTACAGATGACGCTGTGTTGGCCCTGACTGGTCATTGTCGTAGGTGAGTCTTGGGTACACTGGGCTTCATTAACCTGTTCTGTGATTTCTGTATATATTCAATATTTTACCATATACATAGCTTTTTAATCATCTGAGCACATCATTTTCTCCCATTCTGAGCTGCTCCTTTTCTTGAAAGCCTCATTTCAGTTAATAAAGAAGACCTCTACACAAGGGCCTCAACCAGAAATCTAACACAGCCAATTCTTCTCCCTCTCACCATGTCGCAATGTCCATCAGGTCCTGCATCCTGAGGTTTTCTTTATCTCCTATTTTCTTTATCAAGATGAAATTCACATAACATACAGTTAACCATTATGAGGTATGCCATTCAGTGGCATTAGTGCACTCACAAATGTTGTGCAAACAACATGTTTTTTAGCTTCTAAGCCTTTTCATCAAACCAGAAAAACTCTCTGTACCAATTTTCCCATCCTCCCATCCCCTGGTAATGTGCTCCTTCTATCCCTGGATTTACCTAGTCTACAGATAACATACAAAAAGAATCATGCAGGACTTCCTTAGTGGTCCAGCAGTGAAGACTCTGTGCTTATGCTGCAAGGGGCAAGGGTTCCACCCCTGGTCAGGGAACTAAGATCCCACAAGCTACATGGTGAGGCAAAAAGAAAAAGGCATCATGCAACCTGGGGCCTTCAGTGACTGGCTTCTTTCGCTGAGTGCAGGGTTTTCAAGGTTCACCCAGATTGCAGTGTGTGTCAGTGCTTGTAAATGTTTCGTTATTTGTCTTTATCTACTTGGCTGTGCTGGGTCTTCATTGTGGCACAAGGGTCTCTTTGTTGGAGCTCGCAGGCTTCTCTAGCTGTGCCACTCGAGCTAAGTTGTCCTGTGGCATGCGGGATCTTATTTCCCTGACCAGAGATTGAACCCACATCCCCTCTATTGCAAGGCAGAGTCTCAACCACTGGATCACCAGGAAAGACCCTGTAACTGTTTACTAACTGTTCACTTTCTTTCCAGCTACTTAACAACACTGCTCAACTTCAGGCCTTTCCTCTCTCTTCCCTGGACTGTTTGAGCAGTGATCCTCCTGCCTTCCAACCAACCTGCCTCCTGCAGCAGAAGTGATCGTGTCTTTTCCCATCACATCCCACTACCCACACGAGCCCACCATCCCCAATCCACTCAAACGGAAACACCATCCTCCATTGTTCTTTTTTCACTCTTACTTCCTTGATCATGCTCATTCTTATTATTCTAATATTTGAAACACCTTTGTCACTTTTTAAAAATTTCTTTTTTTTTTTTTGAAGGATAATTGCTTTACAGAATTTTGTTGTTTTCTGTCAAGCCTCAACATGAATCAGCCATAGGTATACAGAGGTATCCCCTTCCTCTTGAACCTCCCTCCCATCTCCTGCCCCAAGGCTGTCACGTTTATTACAGCATGGCTTTCATTAGCCAAACACCAGGAACAACCCAAAAGCTCATCCATAGAGGCAGGGTTGCAGTAATTATATTACATCTGCAGTTCAGTTCAGTCGCTCAGTCATGACCCCATGAATCGCAGCACGCCAGGCCTCCCTGTCCATCACCATCTTCCAGAGTTCATTCAGACTCATGTCCATCCAGTCAGTGATGCCATCCAGCCATCTCATCCTCTGTCGTCCCCTTCTCCTCCTGCCCCCAATCCCTCCCAGCATCAGGGTCTTTTCTAATGAGTCAACTCTTCGCATCAGGTGGCCAAAGTACTGGAGTTTCAGCTTTAGCATCATTCCTTCCAAAGAAATCCCAGGGTTGATCTCCTTCAGAATGGACTGGTTGGATCTCCTTGCAGTCCAAGGGACTCTCAAGAGTCTTCTCCAACACCACACTTCAAAAGCATCAATTCTTTGGCGCTCAGCCTTCTTCACAGTCCAACTCTCACATCCATACATAACCACCGGAAAAACCATAGCCTTGACTAGACGGACCTTAGTCGGCAAAGTAATGTCTCTGCTTTTGAATATGCTATCTAGGTTGCTCATAACTTTTCTTCCAAGGAGTAAGCGTCTTTTAATTTCATGGCTGCAGAGGACTGTAATTATTACGCAGTTGCTAAAAGAAATGAGGCTGAAAGAGACTGATATCAGGAGCTTCCTAGTGGGATCTACTAGGTGGAACGCAGCATCACTTACCCAGTGTTCCTACCCAAAGCGAATGGCCTGACCCTAATAACGAGGTGACAATCAGACAAACTCAGATTGAGGGACATTCTACAGAACAGCTGGCCTGTCTGTTTCGTCTCAGCGTCGTAAACATGGAGACGGAGGAGCCACAGTTACAGGTTAAAAAGTTGAAAGAGACGTGACAAGCAAACAAAATGCATGACCCTGGATTGCATCCTGAATCAGGAAAAATAATAAATTGCAACTAAGGACATGATGGAGACAACTGATGAGATTTGAATATGGAGTGTATGTTAGACAGTGGTATTGTATGGATATTAAATTTCCTGAAAATGACATGCACCCTGCGTGGGTAAAGGAATATCCTTGTTCTCGAGATACACACGGAAGAATTCAGTGGTAAAAGGTGATGGTGTCCCTAACTCACTCCCAAATGACTCTGTAATAAGAACAGTCATTACAGGACTTCCTTGGTGGTGCAGTGGATAGGAATCCACCTGCCAGGACAAGGGACACAAGTCCAATCCCTGGTACGAGAAGACTCCCATGCCACAGCCACTGAGTCCTCATGGCATCCCTACTGAGGCCTGGGCACCTGGAGCCCGTGCTCTGCAACAAGAGAAGCCCCCACAATGAGAAGCCCCACCACCACGACTAGAGAGAGCTTTCACACAGCAGCAAAGACCCAGCGCAACCAAAAATAAAGCAATAGACTGTTTAAAGGAAACTTTTTTTAGAAGAACAATCATTACATATATAGAAAGAGACAGAGCAAAATACAGCAGAATGTTAACAAAATGGCAAAACTGTAATGGGAATATAGAAATGCATTACCTCATTCTTATAATCTTTCTACAAGCTTGAAGTTTTTCAGAGAAAAAACTGAAGTAAATCACTGTCTGCTGGCATGGAAAGATGTCTCCCTAATAGCTTGTTAGATTTCAGAACACAGTGATGAACTCCATGCAGCACAAAACCCACAAGCTATTCCCAGCAGCTGCTGCCCAGGGCAGTCCTGGCTCCCACTGCTTGTCTTGAGATATAACATCTTCTCTCTCATGAGTGCCTGTTTATAGATGATGAATCACATGGTCCATGAGCTACAGGAATGGGTTGATAAGCATAGAGGATGTTACTTTTTACTTCCTCCAATCTTTAGAGTTTTATTCTTTTTATTGGTGAGGATCCATTACTTTCTACTGAAATACTCTCTTAAAAAGTCTCCAGAGAAGACATACAGATAGCTAACAAACATATGAAAAGATGCTCAACATCACTCATTATCAGAGAAATGCAAATCAAGACCACAATGAGGTACCATCTCATGCCAGTCAGAACAGCTGCTATCCAAAAGTCTACAACCAATAAATGCTGGAGAGAAAAAGGAACCCTCTTACACTGTTGGTAGGAATGCAAACTAGTACAGCCACTGTGGAGAATAATGTGGAGATTCCTTAAAAAACTGGAAATAGAACTGCCATATGACCCAGCAATCCTACAAAACCCACAAGCTGTTCCCAGCAGCTGCTGCCTGGGGCAGTCCTGGCTCCCACTGCTTGTCCTGAGATACAACATCTTCTCTCTCATGAATACCTGTTTATAGATGATGAATCACATGGTCCATGAGCTACATGGGTTGATGAGCATAGAGGATGTTACTTTTTACACACCGAGTATGTATGCTGGGCATACACACTGAAGAAACCAGAATTGAAAGAGACACGTGTACCCAAATGTTAATCACAGCACTGTTTACAATAGCCAGGACATGGAAGCAACCTAGATGTCCATTGGCAGATGAATGGATAAGAAAGCTGTGGTACATATACACAATGGAGTATTACTCAGCCATTAAAAAGAATGCATTTGAATCAGTTCTAATAAGGTGGATGAAACTGGAGCCTATTATACAGAGTGAAGTAAGCCAGAAAGAAAAACACCAATACAGTATACTAATGCATATATATGGAATTTGGAAAGATGGTAATGATGACCCTATATGCAAGACTGCAAAAGAGAAACAGATGTATAGAACAGTCTTTTGGGCTCTGTGGGAGACGGCGAAGGTGGGATGATTTGAGAGGGTAGCAGGAAATGTGTCTGTTATCATATGTGAAGTGGATCGCTGGTCCACATTTGACGCATGAGACAGGGCACTCAGGCTGGTACACGGGATGACCCTGGGGGATGGGATAGGGAGGGAGATGGGAGGGGGGTTCAGAATGGGGAACACATGTGCGCCCATGGCTGATTCATGTCGATGTATGGCAAAAGCCACTACAATATTGTAAAGTAATTAGCCTCCAATTAAAATAAATAAATTAATTTTTTAATACCAAAAAGATGTCTAAACTATTCCTCTTACAAATTCTATCTAATCTATAGGCGTGGGCTTTAAGTTACTCATCAAAAAATATTGTAAAAACCTGTAAGATATGCTCAGCCTCAATAATGATTAGTACAGCCTAAAAATTAGAACAGCGTGAGGTCATTTTATCAACCAGACTGGCTAAAATGCGGGTAAATTTAGCTTTAGCGAAAGTAAGAGGAGGAGGGTTGGCTTTCTCACACACTGCTGGTGAGAAAAATAAATTAGCTCATCCTTTGGGAGAGTATTTTGACTCTAATGGAAACTGCACCACAATGCAGCTATCTAACTTTCAGATCTCTATCCTTGAGAAACTCTATACACAGAGAGATAAGTTCCAACGCTCATTGTAGCTTTTTCTGCAACAGAGGAAACTGAGCGTCAACATCCGCCAGCAGGGGAACGGGCAAAGAAAATAAAGGTGGACCTGCGAGTTGTGACTGTCAAATGCACCAGGACTTCCCTGTGGCCCAGTGGTTAAGGCTTTGTGCTTCTACGACAGTAGGCATGGGTTCCATTCCTGGTCAGGAAACTAAGACCCCACATGCCACACAGTGCAGCCAAAAATCTAAAAAATAAGAAAAATTTTAAAAGAGATGCACTAAATCCATACATGGCAACCTGCAAAGACTTAAAAACTTAAAATCAAGTCAAAAAAGACAAGATACAGAATAATATGTGCCACTTCTGTATAAAGCTTTTTAACACAAAAAACAATATTTTATATACTATTCATATACAAATATATATTCATATTATTTTTAAGTGGAACACAGGGATATGTAACAACCTCGTGAGAGAGATTGTTGTTGTTCAGTTGCTCAGCGTGTCCAACTCTGCGACCCCATGGACTGCAGCACGCCAGACTTCCCTGTCCTTCTCCATCTCCAGGAGCTTGCTCAAACTCATGACAATTGAGTCGGTGATGCCATCCAACCATCTCATCCTCTGTCCCCTTCTTCTCCTGCCCTCAATCTTTCCCAGAATCACGGTCTTTTCCAATGAGTTGGCTCTTTGCCTCAGGTGGCCAAAGTATTGGAGCTTCGGCTTCAGCACCAGTCCTTCCAATGAATATTCAGGGTTGATTTCCTTTAGGATTGACTGGTTTGATCTCCTTGCTGTCCAAGGGACTCTTCCAGGCGTCTTCTCCAGCACCACAGTTCAAAAGCGTCTGTTCTTCGGCATTAGGCCTTCTCTATGGTCCAGCTCTCACATCTGTACATGACTACTGGAAAAACAACAGCTTTGACTAGACAGACTTTTGTCAGCAAAGAGATGTCTCTGATTTTTAATACACTGTTTAGGTTTGTCATAACTTTTGGTTGACTTTGAGAAAAGAAAAGGATGTGGAATTATAGTAGGGAGAGGACCAATCTGACAGGTAGAAGATAATGGCTTCAATTTTAAATTAAAACTTAAGGGGGAAAATCTGTCAAAATATTAACAGTTGTTCATTCTTGGTGGTACAAAAATGAGTAAATATTTCTAAATTTTTCTCTCTTTCAAAATAAATATAAAGTACATGAAAGAAAAGGTATTTTCATAATATTCTTTCATCATCCAGAGGTTGGGGTCCTTGACAACATAAAATAAAGCTCATGTCCCTGAAATAGCCAAGTCAGTAGCTTGACTGCAACTTGATTCTAAGGAATAAAATATAACCAGAACATTGAAGGGTCTAAACAGAGCAGTTCACAGGCATGTGGATCAAAACTAGCCAGAGATGCGACCCACACGAGGGACAGATTCCATCCGTAACTTTACACCTGCCGACGCAACACGTTCTGGGGAGAAATCATGGCAGCCACTCTCAAATGCATCTCTTTCTTTCTTTCCTTTTTTTTGCATTTCCTCTTGAAGTTAGTGAATAATGAAGTGGGAAGAGAGGACTACGTCTTTTCTTTGTGATATGAAAGCGAATGTACTTATTTCAAAATGTGAAGTTTAAGATCCAAAAGAAAAAAAAATAAGATCCAAAAGAAATCTTCTATCTGCAGTACATCAAAGCTCTAGGTACACTCAGCATACACGAGGCATTAGTCCTCAAGCAGCATGCATCAGAATCACCTGGGAAACTTACTAAAAATTCAAATTCCTCAGCACCACACTCAGCAATTTTGACCCAACAGGGATGACATGGGGCTGAGAATTCTGTGTCTTTAGCAAATGCTTCAGATATATACCATCAATAGAATAGAGTTTGATAAAAAATTTTATTTATTTTATATATTTCTTTTTAGTTGCACTGGGTCTTCATTTCTGTGTGGGGGCTTTCTCTAGTTGCAGCAAGTGGAGGCTACTCTTCATTGCAGTACACAGGCTTTTCATTGCGGTTGTTTTCTGTTGCAGAGAACAGGCTCAGTAATTGTTGCTCTCAGACTCTAGCCCAGGCTCAGGAGTTGCAGCTCATGGGTGCACTTGCTCTACAGCACATGGAGTCTTCCTGGACTAAGGACTGAACCCATGTCCCCTGCACTGGCAGGCAAAATCCTACCTATTGCACCACCTAGAAGTTAAAAAAAATCTTCAAAAATCACTGATTAAGGAATTAGTACTTTCCACTCAATAGCAACTTTGCTTGTGTTGCTTGGCTAGGCAGTTGGTTGGTGGGTGGGTGGGTTGGTTGGTGTTGGTTGGTTCTTGATTGGTTGGTAGGTGGTTAGTTGATTGGTTAGTGGTTGGCTGGTTGGCTGGTTGGTTGGTTGGTTGGTGGTTGGCTGGTTGGTTGGTTCTTGATTGGTTGGTTGGTTCTTGATTGGTTGGTAAGGTCATTAGTTGATTGGTTAGTGGTTGGCTGGTTGGCTGGTTGGTCATTACGTTAGGTGGCTGACTAAACTATTTTCTAAAAACTATGGACAGAATTTCTGCCATTCTCTCCCATTTGGCTCCTGCTTTCCACGTAAGAAATGTGAAGTTTTTGGTATTCATCCCACCCTTGTCTTTTACATCAGAATAAGTCTTGGGTGGTTAACACAGGAGGAGCACTCTGGAGTCAAATATTTTCTCAAATCCTTCTGTTCTAGAAACCTGTACTGAGCCATCTTGTGACTTCCCTGGTGGCTCAGAGGTTAAAGCGTCTGCCTCCAATGCCGGAGACCCGGGTTCGACCCCTGGGTCGGGAAGATCACCTGGAGAAGGAAATGGCAAACCACTCCAGTATTCTTGCTTGGAGAATCTCATGGACTGAGGAGCCTGGTGGGCTGCAGTCCATGGGGTCACAAAGAGTCGGACATGACTGAGTGACTTTACATTACATTACTGAGCCATCTTAGAACCAAAAATAAGCCTACTGCCTCAGTCTTGCCTTGTGTGTGCTAGTCCTCATAACTTACTAGAAAGTTAATGAGAGTAATTGCAGGATAAAGCATTCTTCTTAGGTAAAGTCACTGTGATGTGCCAAAGTGCCCGCACATTTGGTCAAACATTCTGAGTGTGTCTGTATTTCTGGACGAGATTAACATTTGAATCAGTAAGCTGCATAAAGCAATTGTCCTCTTTAATGTGGGTGAATCTTATCCAATCAGTTAAAGGTCTGAAAAGAACAAAAGTCTGACACTTCCATGAGCAAGGGGAGATTCCTGCTGCCTGACTGCCTTTCAGTTGGGACACTGAGTTCTTCCTGCCTTTGAACTCGAACTGAAACACTGGCTTTTCATGGGTTTCAAGCATGTCAGGCTTGGGACCAGAACCACACCATCAGTTATGCTGGGTTTCCAGCTTGCCCATGGCAGATCTGAGGGCTTGTCAGCCTCCACAAACATGTGAGCTGATTTCTTGTGATAAATCTCTTTATATGTATATAAATACAACGCAGGTGTGCACACACGCATACACACATGTACACATAAACACATACACGTAATCTCTTGATCTGTTTCTCTGGAGAACTCTACTGGTACAAGGAGCAATAGGAAGTGAATACACTCATTTTACAAAAAGAGACGTGTGGTCCAGAGGAATGCAGTGAACTTAACAAAGCTCACATCAACTGCGTCAGGACCAGGGCTCACCAGGTCTCCTCCAACACACCACGCACTTCCTCCTCCGAGCTTGGCCACCACGCCACGCTGCCATCACACGCTTGTCTGCTCTCATTCACCTTGCCAGAAGATAATGATGAAAGTGATGAACTAAAGGGGCCAACAGACCCAGGGAGAGCGTGTTGACTTCTTTAATGGCACAAGGTACCCCACACATGGAGATGCTGTGATGCTCCAGGTGCCAGTGGCTTCTGACACTTGGCAGAAACCTCACTCCTCATGGGTGGTGTCAGCCTCAGGCACAGCCCAGTGTGTGCACCTCTGGGACTTCTGGAAAGCAGATGCCAGTTTACCTCCTGTCTTATGTCAACACTTGGTCCTTGTGTTCTCTGCTATTGAGTGAATCTGTGACGTCCTTCTGTTGTTCAATTACCATTTCACAGTAACTCTCATGCACTCGGCTGTTTAATTAATAAAGAAAAGGGCCTCAATTCTTGATGAGGAACTGGAACTCTACCACGTGAGTCTGCAAGACATGTCATGTTAAAGTCAGGAAGACCAGCACCCGGAGTTGCTGTCCCGAGACCCACATCCTGCCACATGCCAAGGAAAGCCCTTAGGCCCCCCACGATGAGGACAGCTAGCATTTGTCCTCCAAGGGTGTGGGCTGCAAGAACACACAGCTGATGGTTGAATCCCATGGCCAGCATTGCACACCTGCCTAAATGGAATGGCCGGTGCTGGCTCTAGAGCAGGGGGTACTCATACAGTTTCAAATCAGGCCAAAAGAGAAATGGCAAGTCGCAAGGAGGAGCTACAGCTCAGTAGAAAGCTGAGCATCTGCCCCAGGGAGAGGGATGCTGGAAGGGACCCAGCCAGGCTGAGTGCTGTGCTGGCACCAGAGAGTAAACAGAGAAGGCACTGCTTTCACACGGGCTTGGGGCTAGATCAAGCTCCCCAGGAGAATTTCCAGCTAGGTAAACACTAGGGATGTTGACTCATGGGAAGAATCGTTCTACTTGGAGATAAAGGATCTGCCAAGTAAGAGAACTTTGTGACCACATTACCTGAACTATCCAGGTTTCAACTTCTTCATCTGTGAAATGGGCTAATGGTGCTTGTCCACATTGTGGCTGTCAGAATGAAATAAGAGCACTTGTGCAAACTGTCACTGCATTGTATTCACCAGTGCTAAGATCTAATTGTCTGTAACTGTCACAGATGTAGAGAACAGACTTGTAACTGCCCAGTGGGGTGTGGGGGAGGGTGGGAGAGGCAGGGAAGGATTGGGAATTGGGGATTAGCAGAGGCAAACTATATAATATATAGTTATATGTAGGATGGATCAGAGAAGGCAATGGCACCCCACACCAGTACTCTTGCCTGGAAAATCCCATGGACGGAGGAGCCTGATAGGCTGCAGTCCATGGGGTTGCTAAGGGTTGGACATGACTGAGCAACTTCACTTTCACCTTTCACTTTCATGCATTGGAGAAGGAAATGGCCACCCACTCCAGTGTTCTTGCCTGGAGAATCCCAGGGACGGGGGAGCCTGGTGGGCTGCCGTCTCTGAGGTCGCACAGAGTCAGACACGACTGAAGTGACTTAGCAGCAGCAGCAGGATGGATAAACAGCAAGGTCCTATGATAGAGCACAAGCAACTGTATTCAATGTCCTGTGATAAACCATACTGGAAAATAGGAAAAAGAATGAGTGTAATTGAGTTACTCTGTTGTACAACAGAAATTAACACAACATTGTAAATCAACTATGCGTGCATACGTGCTAAGTCACTTCAGTCGTGTCCAACTCTTTGCAACCCCATGGACTGTAGCCCACCAGGCTCCTCTGTCTATGAGATTGTCCAGGCAAGAATACTGGAGTGGGTTGTCATGCCCTTCTCCAGGAGATCTTTCCAACCCACAGGGATTGAACCTGTATCTCCCTGCGGCTCCGCATGCCAGGCAGATTTTTTTTTACCAGGGAAGCCACCAGGAAAGCTTCCCACCAGGGAATCCCCAAATCAACTATGTGTGGCTGCTAAGTGGCTTCAGTTGTGTCTGACTCTTTGCAACCCCATGGACTGTAGCCCACCAAGCTCCTCTGTCCATGGGATTTTCCAGGCAAGAATACTGGACAGGGTTGCCATTTCCTCCTCCTGGGGATCTTGCCAACCCAGAGATCAAACCTGTGTCTCTTAAGTCTCCTGCACTGGCAGGAGGGTTCTTTACCACTATACATCAGTGACTTTTTTTTTTTTTTTAAGATTTAATTGTCTGACCCATGGTACAGTGCTTTGGAAGAGTTTGTTGATTCCTAACTTTTACTTTATTTTGGGGGCTCCAAAATCACTGCAGATGGTGACTGCAGCCATGAAATTAAAAGACACTTACTCCTTGGAAGGAAAGTTATGACCAACCTAGATAGCATATTGAAAAGCAGAGACATTACTTTGCCAACAAAGGTCCATCTAGTCAAGGCTATGGTTTTTCCAGTGGTTATGTATGGATGTGAGAGTTGGACTGTAAAGAAGGCTGAGTGCTTAAGAACTGATGCTTTTGAACTGTGGTGTTGGAGAAGACTCTTGAGAGTCCCTTGGACTGCAAGGAGATCCAACCAGTCCATTCTAAAGGAGATCAACCCTGGGTGTTCATTGGAGGGACTGATGCTGAAGCTGAAACTCCAAGACTTTGGCCACCTGATGTGAAGAGTTGACTCATTGGAAAAGACCCTGATGCTGGGAGGGATTGGGGGCAGGAGGAGAAGGGGACAACAGAGGATGAGATGGCTGGATGGCATCATGGATTCAATGGACGTGAGTCTGAGTGAACTCTGGGAGTTGGTGATGGACAGGGAGGCCTGGCATGCTGTGATTCATGGGGTCGCAAAGAGTCTGACACGACTGAGCTACTGAACTGGACTGAACTGAACTTTTACTTTGTAATTGAATTCTGTGGTCACCCTAGGAGGAGGATATTTTGTTTCTGGTTATGGTGGAAGCTTCTCTGGGACCTTGGGGAAGGCATCCATGTGAACTTGGGTCCCCACCAGGACACACCCAGTGCTGGGGACCCCTGTGCCCGCTCTGCGGTCACTCCTCACTACCTGCCCTTTCCCATCTTCACCTCCTCCCTGAGGAGGGGAGAGAGGACACCAGCCCCTACCCCAGCGATACCTATGCACAGAGGGGTGTTTGTGCCCGGCCACGGCGGGGCATGACCACTGTGGCAATCGGGGCCCTGGACGTGGGCTCACACTCTCCCAGCCTCTTCCCTTGCCCCCTCTTGGCCAGAGATGACCCAAGTGGCTTCCTCTGCTTTCCCAGCCTTTGTCCCAGGCCTGGCGGAAGAGAGCCTTCCTGAGCTCCCCGCTGTCCTGGAATCTGTAATGAAGTCACCAGCCTGCAGAAGAAAAGGCCTCTGTCTCTGTGGCTGGTGGGGCTCGATGCCGGGATGTGCGTGAGGCAGCTCAGATCCCCAGAAATAAAGCCGTGACTGTTAAGGCCATATCATCTGGCCTGGCAGCCCTGAGCGGGGACATTGCATTTCTACCCTGTGGGTCCCCCTCTGCCCTCTGCAAGCCTCTGTGGCTGTCTGACCACATGATGGTTGTTGATTTTCTGCCAGGCTGGTGTGTGCCGCCCAGACAGAAGGGCCTCAGTCTGCATTTCCCCTGCTCCCAGGGCCATGCGAGCCACGCAGTGTCTGCCCTGGGCAGAGGGGTTCCTGGAGGCTGCCTGGGCCCACGGTGACTCTCAGGCCGGGGCCAGGTGACGTGCCCCCACTTGCAGTGAAGGCCAGAGGGGTCCCCTCATCTTGGTTCCTGAGGATGGAGCTGCAGGAGCTGCAGCTATCAAGCTGGAGTGATAGCCATCATGAAAACTGCTAAGGCGAGGAGTCAGGGGCCAGGGCCATGTGCAGCCTGGGGCCAGATCGGGGCCATCTGATTAGCATAGAGCAGATGGCAGATCCCGGCGGGCAAGGGTGACCAGGAATCCACGGCCAGATGGAGGCCAACCCCTGCAGCATTTGGCAAGGACAGGAAGCACGTGAGCCAGGGATGGTGAGTCCTGCTGAATTCCCAAAGTGGCCCACTGGCCACATCTGTACGAATCACAGAGCTAGACTGAGGCCCTCTGTCTGGGCGGCACAGAATCCTGGACTGATCCAAAAACAAACCCCAAAGATCTGGCCCAGACCTGCATTGTGGAAGGGCTCTCAAGGAGCCATTTGAATTCATTAAAATTAGAGTCTACACAGGGTCTTCAGAGGAAAGTGAAAAAGTTGGCTTAAAACTCAACATTCAAAAAACAAATATAATGGCATCCGGTCCCATCACTTCATGGCAAGTAGATGAGAAAACAATGGAAACAGTGACAGACTTTATTTTCTTGGGCTCCAAAATCACTGCAGATGGTGACTGCAGCCACAAAATTAAAAGACGCTTGCTTCTTGGAAGAAAAACTATGACAAACCTAGACAGCTTTTTAGCAGAGGCACTACTTTGCCAACAAAGGTCTGTCTAGTCAAAGCTATGGTTTCTCCAGTAGTCATGCATGGATGTGAGAGTTGGAACATAAAGAAGGCTAAACGCCAACGAATTGATGCTTTGGAGCTGTGGTGTTGGAGAAGACTCTTAAGAGTCTCTTGGACTGCAAGGAGATCAAACCAGTCAATCCTAAAGGAGATCAGTCCTGAATACACATTGAAAGGCCTGATACTGAGGCTGAAGCTCCAGTACTTTGGCCACCTGATGCAAAGAACTGACTCATTGGAAAAGACCCTGATGCTGGGAAAGATTGAGGGCAGGAGGAGAAGGGGACGACAGAGAATGAGATGGTTGGATGGCTTTACTGAATCGATAGACTTGACTTTGAGCAAGCTCTGGGAGATGGTGAAGGATAAGGAAGCCTGGCGTGCTGCAGTCCATGGGGTCGCAAAGAGTCAGACACAACTAAGACACTGAACACCACCACCACAAGGTCAGGACAAGGTCACAGGTTGCTTTTTCTGGGAAGTGGGAGAACAAAACCTTATAGATCATTGTTTAAATTATCTCCCTCCTCTCATTTGACTTATTTTGTCCCATTTCACACTATTTCAACCACCCCCATCAGAGCAGCCATGCCAATGGGTTAGTAAATACCTTGTTTAATTTAGATGTGTCTTTCAAAAGAGACTATTGCTTGCTGTAGAAAGGTATCTTTAACTTCTGTAAAGAGGGTTGCCTTGCAACAGATACTTCTTAAGTTTTCACTCCGCACGTGAGATGCATCTTTGCTGCTAAGTGAGCATCTCCTCCATCATTTTTAAGTCCTGCACAGACTCCATGGCCTGTGTGTCTACCATATGCTTTTTCTCAGCTCCTAGTGGTGGGCGCTGCAGTTGGCTTCATCTACACCATCACACACATACACTCTCACACACACACTCTATTAACGTTACAATTTATCTTTCACATTTAGGTCCAAGTGGATTCCGTCTTTGCTGGGTGGTAATCTAACTTCGTCTTTGTCCATTTTGTTGGCCAGTTTCCCCAGCACCTTCCAAGCAGCCTGTCTTTCCCCAGGGGTGAACGGGACCTCACCTGCTCTAGCTCCTTATCTCCTTCCTTTAGTCCGTTCTGTTCCTTCAGTCTATTTGTCCGTTTTGGCCCCAGGTCCACACTGTTTTAACCAACCAGCCCCTTGTGAAGGCCCTAGGGCCCCATCTTCATAGAAGCCTCTCTCAGCCTTGAGATGCAATCCTCTGATCTCTGGAAAGTTCATTCTCTTCTCCACCTGTGCCTCTGCCATTGTATGCCTGGGAGGTTCTGTAGGACTTTATGTTTACCATTCATTTTTTTGCTTAATTGGCTGCACTGGGTCTTCGTTGCAGCGCAGGAACTCAGTTACAGCATGCCGACTCTTACTTACAGAGCATAGGGTCTAGTTCCCTGAACAGGGATCAAACCCAGGGCCCTGCATTGGGAGCGCAGTGTCTTAGCCACTGGACCACCAGGGGAGACCCTGCTGTAGGACTTTGATCACCATGTTGCTCTCCAGTTTCTAGTTAACCCAAAAGCCAAGGCAAAACAGCTGAGAGTTTATGGTTTGTTGCTGTTCAATTGCTCAGTCATGTCTGACTCTTTGCAACCCCATGGACTACAGGACGCCAGGCTTCCCTGTCCTTCACCATCTCCAAAGTGTGTTCAAACTCATGTCCATTGAGTCCGTGATGCCATCTAACCATCTCGTCCTCTGTCATCCCTTTCTCCTCCTGCTTTCAATCTTTCCCAGCATCAGGGTCTTTTCTAATGAATCAGCTCTTCCCATCAAGTGGCCAAAGTATTGGAGCTTCAGCTTCAGCATCAGTCCTTCCAATTCCAGCTTATGGTTGGGCCCTTTGACTGGGCTAACTATTTTAAAAAGCCAAATCTCCTTTCACATAGACAAGAGTCCAAAGTAATTTTTTAGGGCTTCTCTAAAGCATGACTTTAAGGATTAGTGTCTGGAAATGGCAGCTCTGGTTTCATCATCACAAACAGCCATGCCTCCCATCCACCTGGGGTCCTGGGTGTCCCCAAGTTCAATATAACACCACCCCTCAAGCCTCTAGCTTATATATAAAAAAAAAACTGCATTCTACAATTGTCTAACACTCCACAATTTTGAAACAGCATTTACTTATTGCATTAGAACCTTAGAACTTTCTGATGAGGTGTTCAAGGCCCCATGCTGTTAGCTTCATTTTAAAAGTGAAGAGGGACTTCCCTGGCAGTCCAGTGGTTAGGAGTCTGAGCTCTCACTGCAGAGGCCACAGGTTTGATCCCTGGTTGGGGAACAAAGATCTTGAAAGTCATGCAGTGAAGCCAAAAAAAAAATTTTTTTTTAGTTAAAAACACACACACACATCTAAAAGTGGAGAACCTGAGCTGCAGAGGTAACGTATGATTACCTGTGATCCCCAGCCCAGGAGTGATGGACAGAACTTGGGAAAGGCCTTAGCTTTTCTGACCTACACTGTGTAACTGCACTAGTCGCCTAGGTCTGCTATAACGAAACAGCTCAGGTTGTGTGACTGAAATACAAAACATATTTCTTGTAGTCCTAGAGGCTGGACAGCCCAGATTCCAGGCCAGTGGGGCTGAGTTCCTGATGAGAGCACTCTTCCTGCCTGGCCACATTCTCTGAAAGGCCTTGCTTCTGAGAGTGCAAAGAGAGAGAGTACACATGGGCACACTCTGGTGTCTCCTCTTACAAGGACACATCCTGCTGGACCAGGACTCCACCCATGTGACCTCATTCAACCTCAGTTACCTTCTAAAGATGCTATCTCCAAATATAGTCACCCTGGGAGTTGGGGCCTCAAGATAGGAATTTGGGTGGAGATGCCATTCGGTCCACAGCGCTGCTGTAACAAGTCACTACAAACTCTAGCAGCTTTAGACAACACACACCTACTACCTTGCAGTTCTGGAGGCCAACTGTAAAATCAACAGGGCTGTGATCTTTCTGGAGGCATTACGGAAGGATCCACTTCCTTGCCTTTTCCAATTCTAGGATCTGCCTGTGTTCCACGGTTCAGGCTTCTCTCTCTCACGTCGATCCAACCCCACCTTCCATCACCACGTCTCCTACGACTCCCTCTGAGCCCCTGCCTCCCTCATGCAAGATCCCCATGGCCACACTGAGCCCACTCAGATAATCCAGGACAATGTTCCCAGGTCCCTAGCTTGATCGCAGCAGTCAAGTCCCTTTTGCCAGGTAAGGTGGCACAGTCACAGCTACCAAGGATTAGGGAGTGGACCCCGTTGGGACCCTTATTCATTCTCCCCCGTCCACTTAACTCCTCTGGACCACAGATGTTTCTGACTACTAGCGACCCCAGGAACTGCAGCCTACCAGGTTCCTCCGCTCATGGGATTTTCCAGGCAAGAGTACTGGAGTGGGGTGCCATTGCCTTCTCCTCTGTAAAAGGAGGAAGTGGAATGCGATTTCTAAGACCCTCACAGACCATCTCCTGCTGGGGCTTACGGACAACCCTGTTCAGGCAGGCGTGTACACACCATCTATCTGCTGAGCTTTCCTGGTGTAGGGTACCAACCGGACACCTCTCAGTTAAGCCATAGTGATTTTCTTTGGACAGTCTCTGTAATTTCTTTTTTCTTTTTAATTTTTGTTGGAGTAGAGATGCTTTAGAATGCTGCGGTAGTTTCTGCTGCACATTGAAGTGAGTCAGCTATATGTATACATATACCCCTCCTTCTGAACCTGCTTCCCACACTCCATCTCACCCCACCCATCTAGGTTGTCACAGAGCACCGAGCACCTGCGCTACATAGCAGGTTGCCACTAGCTACTTATTTCACATATTGCTGTGGTTCTTCAGTCGCCCAGTCGTGTCCGACTCTTTGCAAACCCATGGACTGCAGCACGCCAGACCTCCCAGAGTTTGCCAAAGTTCATGTTCACGGCACCAGTAATGCCATCCAGCCATCTCATCCTCTGACACCTCTTCTCCTGCCCTCCATCCTTCCCAGCATCAGGGACTTTTCCAGTGAGTCCTCTGTTTGCATCTGATGACCAAAATACTGGAGCTTCAGCTTCAGCATCAGTCCCTCCAGTGAATATTCAGGGTTGATTTCCCTTAAGATTGGCTGGTTTGATCTCCTTGCTGTCTAAGGGACTTTCAGGACTCTTCTCCAAAGCCACAGTTCAAAGGCATCGATTCTTTGACACTCTGCCTTCTTTATGGCCCAGCTCTCACAACTCTGCGTGACCACTGGGCAGACCATAGCCTTGACATTTTACACTTGGTAGCCTGTATATGTCAATCCCAGTCTCCCAGTTCACCCCACTCCCTCTTCTCACCGTGTCCAGATGTCCTTTCTCCATGTCTGTGTCTCTAGTCCTGACCTGCAGGTAGATTCATCTGCACCATTTTTCTAGATTCCACGTGGTGCTGGTTGTCAGCCTCTCAGCTGTGTCCGACTCTCTGTGGCCCCATGGACTGTAGCCTGCCAGGATCCTCTGTCCATGGAGTCTTCCAGGCAAGAAGACTGGAGCAGGTTGCCATTTACTACTCCAAGGGATCTTCCCAGCCCAGGGATTGAACCCACATCTATATGCTCTCCTGCCTCGGCAGGCAGACTCTTTACCACTAAGTGCCACCTGGGGAGCCTACCTAGATTCCACATATCTGCATTAATATAAGATATTTGTTCTTGTCTTTCTGACTTACTTCACTCTGTATGACAGACACATCCACATCTCCACAAATGACCCAATACCATTCCTTTTTATGGCTAAGATTCCATTATATATATGCAGCACAACTTATTTATCCATTCATCTGTTGGTGGACATTTAGGTGACTTCCATGTCCTGGGTACTGTAGATAAAGCACCCTTATACCAGCACTTTTGTTCTCCAACATTATTTTCCAATTTTAGGGAAACTTCAGAATGAATACATTTTGCTCAAATATGAGAGTGTCCTATTTTTCCTAATTTTTCTGCAGGCATTGATTAGAGCATGTGTGCATTTGTTAAGTTATTTCTCAAATGTTTGCTCACATGAGTGTGCCAAGCTCTGTGATAGAGCCTATAGCCTAGATGTCCACACCAGTCAACATGCTGCTGCTACTGCTGCTAAGTCGCTTCAGTCGTGTCCGACTCTGTGTGACCCCATAGACAGCAGCCCACCAGGCTCCCCCGTCCCTGGGATTCTCCAGGCAAGAACACTAAGAAAGACCTGGATGGGGATTCAGGACACCTGATGTATCCATCCATCGGGGATCTGGCAGGAAACGCAGTCCAGATGGAAAGACTCTGGTGAAAGGACCCCTGGACTCGCGCAGAGGTGTGGGCAGGGCAGAGGGACCACACAAGAGATGGTGGGGAACCCAGCGGCATGCCACAGAGGGCAGTATCACCATCCCAGGGCCCAAGGCATGACCGAAGACTGGTGAGAGCTGGAAGCACGCACGAGGCCGCAGTCATGGAGATGGGTCAGAGCTCCCACCAGAGACAGGATGGCCAAACAGGGAGCACCGGGAGGAATGCCCCAGCCTCTCTCTCTTCCTGCCCCTCCTTCATCTAATGCCTGGGTACCTCACAATGGTCGAACCCAAGCAGAAGCCAGCCGGGGAGGAAATGCAACTAGAAGGCTTAGTCGCCAAGGGCGCACAGAGGGCAGAGAGGAGCAGACAATGAATGCTGCAGGGGGTGGGGGAGGGCAGGAAACGAGGGCGAGAGTCTTCATGCCTTCTGGCCTGGCTCTGTCACCAAATAGCTCTGCCTCCTTGAGCAGGTCATCTACTTTCTTCAGGTTTTTGCTTTTCTTACCTTAAAATGAAGTGTAGAACTGAAATCTATGAGGTCAAGGATGATCTCTATCCTCTATTTCCATTTCAATCATCTATGGTTTGAGATATAGACATTAAAAAATAGGAATATATATATATATATATGTAATTTATATCCAACACATCACCAAGCCATATGTTTGTTTTCCATAAATAAATGAATTACCTTAAAGACAAGGCTTCCCAGGCATCCTGAAGTATAAATATATCAGCTGGGTGTCCCTTGGTACACATAATTCAAAGCAGATATCCACAGAGTTAAGAGGCATATCAACAGATCAGAGTACATTGTAGCACTTGCTCTGGCCTGACTTCTTTGATGGGGTGAGGGGTATGACTGTTCAGACTTCCTTGGGATTTTCATCTTTCCATGGACAGCTGTCATAAAAACAGCGAAGCTTCATGAAGCAAACAGAGCCCTAACGACAGCCTTCCCTGCTCACAAGCTATAAATTCACAGTCGAGACAGCCATGGGCACTCAAGGACAAGCTCTGCAGAGAGCAAGGGGCGGGTAAGTACTTCTCTCTGACCTCGCAGGCGAGAGGTTATGAAAGTAACCGGTGGTGTCCCAGAGATGGCAGTGTGGTCTGACAGTCCCCAGCACAATGCTACCTCAGTCTGGGGGCTAGTCTAGCAATACCTTTGAACAAGAAGAGACAGCCATCAGCAGAAAAGAAAAATAGAGCGATGCATTTGAAGAGCAACTCCGAGGCCAGCCTCCCACTGGCCTTGGATGACATCCTCAGTTGGGCATCCCCTGGCCTTGGCTGGGAGCCACTGCCATGGCCGGATGTACCTTCTGGACTATGCCACTGACATGTTTCCTTCCTTGTCACTGCAGCAGGGGGTTCTTCACCCTTCCCTGGAATCACGGCCGGGCTTGGAAATCGAGTCACTAGAGAAAAATAACAATAAGTGCTTGGAAAAGGTGGGTTGTTGATTCAAGAATGAGTACATGCCTGGAAGTTTCTGGAATGCAATGGTGCATCCCTCTGGGAAATGGCAGGAGTCCTTCTGGAAAGGAGAATCAAGCTCCTGGAATAGGAGGAATTTTAGCTTCATTATCCATCCTTTAGCTCTGTCTATGTTTGTGACATGTGTGCATGACATATTTAACTAAAAAAAAAACTCTTCTGAGACATTCACCCATTCTATGAGCTCTGGTCTGCGGGTTTTCAGCAAGAAGGTATTTGCCACTGAAGGGCTTGCAGAGGACCTGCGATGCATTTGTTTGCACACAACCCAGTGAAGGTGTGATGAATGAGCTTACTTAGAATTCATAGAATCATATTAAATAAAAGCAAAAGGCTATAAAACATCCAAAGAAGGGTCATTTCTGAGTGTGCTGACAGGCTCTCAGATGGTGCAGGCTGCAGCAACAGCGGGTGACATCCACAGTGGCAGGTTCTGCAAGCCTAACTGAGTGAGAAGGTGGATGTTTCTTTGCAGGAGAGGACACCATTGGGGGAAGGGCATGGCCACTGCCAGCTCCACCTCTTCACGCGACATTTCTGCTGGTGGATTCCTTGTGGTTTCAGGGCCTTCCTTCAGCCCCTGAATTTTTCCTAAAGAGCATAAAAAGGGCAGAGGCCACCTCTGAGAGCCTGTACCAGCCTGGGGTTTGAATACTGTCAGGAACTCGGTCCACCATCTTACAGCTCAGGGATACTCTCTACAAGAAGGAATTTATGGTCTCCAAAAATCATGATTTTGGAAGGACTCCACCTTGACCACATACACTCTGGGCCCAAGCCGGTGACGTCCTCTGCTCTGAGGTTGCTCATTAGCTTCGGGTCCTGATGGCCACCCCTGTCTCCAGTCCTGTTCCACACCGTCACTCTATCTTCTTTTCCAAGCTCTCCCATTCCAAATCCTGTCCTAACTCTAAAATCCGACCAGGTCCTCTCCCCAGCTGCAGCTGCTACCACTCTTTGGAGCAAAAAGTCGAGGTCACCTGTGTTCTCACCAACACTCACACTATTGCACTCTTTCATCGGATTAAAATTGTTATCTCCACCCAACGGTCACATCGCTGGTTTGTTCTCCGCCAAACTGCTTACAGGCACGTGGTTTGCAGCTCCATCTTTTGCTACCCTGACCCTCAGCCAAACCTACACCCCACTTCGTCCTGTCACCCTGTCACCTGGAAGAGTGCCTTTCCCACAAAACCTACCTCCACCCCACCCCTTCCCACAATGAAGCATCCTCTGAGGTCAGACATGAAACAGTAATTAGGGAAAGTCCATTCTTTGCAGGAGAATCTGAAGGCCACTTGATAAGGTGTGGAAGACTTCCACAAACTCTCGGCCAATGAACACCACTAACTAAAGGACCATGCGAATGCAAAACCTGGAAAGGAGCCCCTCCGGCCCCATCTCTACCCACCCTGCTTCCAGCTACCATGAAACACCCAAGTCCCTTCTTCCTGTGATCCCTGACCTCCTGCTCCTCTCTTCTAGCCCCATAATAAAACTCCATGGGAGTCTCCGCTAAGCTCTACTACACCCAAATTCCATCCTAGTCCACAGTTCAGTGAATTACTCAACTTCTCTCATTAACTCTCTCCTCTCCAGCTGTATGATACTGAAGATGGCCATGGAGAGACCACAACACATAGGATCAACCCTCATGTGAGTCTTCCATAGGACAGCTTCATCCTCCAAGGCTTTTCTCAATCCGAGGGACAGGTCCCAGGTATGATAACCTAGTGCAGACAAACATGCCTTCCACCTGAATGATCTTGTAGACTTGTACATGAAGACTTCCATATTGTGGAGTGGGCCAAGGTATATTAGCTCCCCAAATATCCCTAAAAGGATTTCCAGGTGTCTCAGTGGTAAGGAATCCACCGCCTATGTAGGAGACATGGGTTCAATTCCTAGAGGAGGAAATGGCAACCTACTCCAGTATTCTTGCCTGGGAAATGCCATGGACAAAAGGGCCTGGTAGCTACAGTCCATAGGGTTGCAAAGAGTCTGATATGACTGAAGCAACTGAACATGCAGACAATAATTGGGGAGACTCAGTTTGGGAAGAAGGGTCAACATCGCAGGCAAAAGAGAAGGAAGAATAAAGGGTCTCTGTTCACTTCTGCAACCTCCGTGCCTTGAACTAGTTTTGAGGCTCCATATTTAGAAGGCTTGGGCTGGGAGCTAATAGAATCGCTTTTATAAAAGAACCACATGAGCCTCTGGACACAACAGAGCCTTGAGGGACCAGGTGACAGTGTGGCACTGAACTGCAGGGAAGGCTCGTCTTCTTACCTCTGTCCTGAACCCAGTTCCACTCTTGATACACGACGAGCCATCAGCTTTGGAGACCTCTGGTGGCTGCAGCCTTGGCACATACGAGATTCACTGGAGCAGCAGCTAAGAGGTGGAGGCCAGAGGAGAGCAGGAAATAAATAAGGTGGATCCATTCACAAAATATTGCAAATAATTTTAGGAGGTTCCCACAGAGCCTTTCCATGATTCCAGTCCAAGAATCCAGGTTAACGACCACTGGAAGCATACCTTGCTTGCATTTCCCCATTAAATCTGCTCATCTCAATAGGCTGTAAGCACTGGTAGGAAAGTTCCGATATTTGGCCACCTGATGCAAAGAGCCAACTCACTGGAAAAGACCCTGAAAGATGGAGGGTAGGCGGAGAAGGGGATGACAGAGAATGAGATGGTTGGATGGCATCACCAACTCGATGGACATGAGTTTGAGCAATCTTCAGGAGATGGTGAAGGACAGGGAAGCCTGGCGTGCTGCAGTCCACGGGATCACAAAGAGTCGGACATGACTGAGCAACTGCACAACCATGACAACCAGCAGGAAAACAAGAGCTGTGGGCACCCTCGGATGCCCATGGCACTCACCCTGACTTTTTTGCTTCTTATGACCCTGATCTCATGCAGAACTCTAGCTTCTTTCTTTCTTTCCTTTTTTTTTGGCCATGCTTGCCAGAATCTTAGTTCCCTGACCGGGGACTGAACCCAGCCCACAACAGTGACAGCGCCAAATCCTAACCACTAGACCACTAGGGAGCTCCTTGAACTCTACCCTCTTGAGGTCACTCTCCTGGTTTCTTCTGGTTGCATGCTTGCATGCTATGTCACTTCAGTAGTGTCCAGCTCTTTGCAGCCCTATGGACTGTGGCCTGCCAGGCTCCTCTGTCCATGGGATTCTCCAGGCAAGAATACTGGAGTGGTAACTGGGAATCCTTCCATAGGATTCTTCCTGACCCGGGGATTGAACCCATGTCTCTTGGGTCTCCTGCACTGGTGGGTGAGAAGTCCAGTTGCCATGAAGGACGGGAAAGCCTGGCATGCTGCAGTCTGTGGGACTGCAGGGTCAGATACAACTGAGAGACTGACCAACAACAATAATCCTGACTTCAGTGCTGTCTCACGCCATGAGTGCCTAGAGTTCACGCCCTCGACCACCCCACCACGTGAGCCAGCTTTCCTGAGCGCTGCCTCGCCTCCCTCCAACCCAGTACAATTTCCTGTCCTCAGACACTTGATGGGCAGCCAGTCAAGCAAGCCCAGCTCCCCTATAAAACAAGCATTTGGAGTCACCAGTGGGCTTTGACCCAGGTGCTGGCAACTACCTCATTTCCAGAGGTTAGTGGAGAAAATTTTCCCCAAATTCCAAACAGCCCTCTCCTTTTCTCATTCTCCAATAATGATTACAAGTATAAAAATGTCTGATTTTAATTTGGTCCGTTCATCAGTATTTCTAAATCGGTGTAAGCCAATTCCCACTTTATCTTGCAGAGACATGGATTAAAATCTATCTCTGTAATTTACAGCAGTTAATCCTTCCTTGAATTTGATGCTCCGAAGCTAAACCTGGCTTTGGGGGATATCAGAACCCATTAATGACAATAAGTTAATGCTTGCTGAGTTGAACATTTCAGTCCATTTCTCCAACTGTTCTCCTTTGCCATTTTAATTGGAAGTCATCTCTCAGTGATTTTCCATTTTGGTGGTGAGACTCAACAACACGTGAGTGTCTGCATCAGCCTGGGTTATGTGTCGCAGGCGTTGCCGTGAGGCTTGTGGTGTCTTTCCACCTCTATCAGCACTCACTCTGCTCACTGGCTTTCCAGAAGGTGAAGCTGACATTGTCTCTGGCACAGTCACCATGAACTCAGCCTGGATCCCTTCCAGTCAGAAGGCAAGAATGTTCTCCTACCCGTTAGAGGAAGACAGCGTTTTCTTTCACCCATCCATCACTGCTAGTAGATTTCCATTAGAACTTGACGCTCCTTAGCAACTCCCTAGCAACAGAAGCTTACCTGAAATTTTATAAGGCTTTCCAGAAATTGTTTTCTAAAAGCCCTCGTTCCTTCCCAAACACTTCTACCCTCAAGGAAATAATTTCTCTTTATTGCTTTTTCTGATCACCAAAGTACTGCAAACTCTCTTTAGAAAGCTCAAGTAATATACAGATATGAAAATAAAAATTCCCAGCCAGCACAACTCCCCAGTTCCCTGTGCTCCACTCCCACCACCAACAAGGAAAATCTCTCAACAAATATTATTAAATGAAATTGTTCTGTTGTTGTTCCTGCTATTTTTAAGTAGAGTTTAAGTTATCTTTATGGACAATAAGTAACAAAAGTATTTTTCCATGTCAAAACTAGAAAATGACTTTCCTTTCTCTTTTACTAAAGGGATGTGTGAATTCTACGCCTCTTTAAAGTTGCTTTCTTTTCTTTCCTAGACAATAGATGTTCCCTTTATCCTGAATTTCAAATTTCTACCCACTAGAAATTGTATTTAGTGAGAACAGGTCAGTATGAGACTCAGGAAAGTATCTAGGTTAAAAGAATTCGAGGAAGCTGGACCAATCCAAGAAACTCTGTGATATGCCAGTTATAAAGACTGAAACGAATTGATGTAAAGAACAAAGACGAATCGTTACCAGAAGCTATCAAAGCAAAAAGATGAGCCGGAATCTTCTGTTCCTGAAAACAACAAAGCTGCTTTTTGAAACTGACTGAGGGTCTAACCTTATGTCGTTAAAGTTGGAAGGAAAAGCAAGTTCTCTCCACTCCACATACATCCTAAACCAGTCCAGACCTGTTCTCTTTCTAACCAGGAATCTGGCCTCTGTCTTTAGAAAAGTTTAGCATCCCAACTGCTGTTCTCCATTTCTGAAATAAGTCAATATTAGAGATCATGTAAGATTGGGGGCAGGAGAAGAAGGGGATGACAGAGGATGAGATGGCTGGATGGCATCACCAACTCAATGGACATGAGTTTGAGTAAACTCCAGGAGTTGGTGATGGACAGGGAGGCCTGGCGTGCTGCGGTTCATGGGGTCGCAAAGAGTTGGACACACCTGAACGACTGAACTGAACTGATCCTATATGGCTATAGACTCGATTGTATAATGTAAAAATTGTCATAGATTTCTCACAGGAAAGAAAAAAGTTACATTCTTATAGTCATTCATTCACTCAAGGAGTGTTATTAAGAATGAACTCTTGTATCAAACTTTTCACCAAGACGTGTGAGGCTAACCTGTTCATCAAACATGGATCTTGTTTAAAAAAGAAAACAGATAAATTTTTGATCAGACTCTTTGCTAGACTTTGAAGATTCCAAGACGAAGAAGAAGATACTGGTAAACAAATTATATGCCCATAAAATGCATGGTGCAGGCACTGAGAGTGTATGCCAGGGCGGTGGTTATATACACACTGAAATGAGCCCTAAAATGTAACATATACCAGAAGAATGCACCAAGCTCAAAAAGGTCAAGGAACACTTTCTCACTAGGAAGAGCTGCAAGTCCCTCCTCCGACCCACCTAATAATTTTTTATTATTCATTTTTAACTGGAGGATAATTGCTTTACAACGTTGTGTTGGTTTCTGCCATACATCAACACGAATCAGCCATAGGTATACATATGTCCACTCGCTCTGGAACCTCCCTCCCCNCTCTAGTGGTAAAGAATCCACCTGCCAGTGCTGGAGAACTGAGAGACACAGGTTTGATCCCTGAGTTGGAAAGATCTCTGGAAAAGGAAATGGCAGCCCACTCCAGTATTCTTGCCTGGAAAATCCCGTGGTCAGAGGATCCTGGTGGGCAATAGCCCGGGGGCTTAGAAAGAGTCAGACATGACTGAAGGGACTTGGCACACAGACAATTGTAAATATACAATAGGGGGAATTGCAAGCTATACGGAAACTCCTCCATGCAAACGCCCTTAGGAGGAGGAAGCCCTTTGATTGTAAACTGCAGACTTAGGGTACAATCTGTCCAGAGTTCAACTCTACAAAGAGCCCCAAGGGAAGAAGAGATAAAGAGACACAGAGGGCCTGGGACACAAAATGTTTAGACCAAGTGCAGATTCTATCTTCCAAAGCTTATAAAAGCAGGTCTGGTCTTGTTCAAGCAGGTGGAAGAGTTTGTGAATCCCTGGTGTGGAAAAGCATAAATAGTATTTTTTTTAAATCTCAGCTCCGGGCTCTGACATTCATTTTCTATCTTGGTGCTGATAAGTCACTAAATCTCTCTGGACCTCAGTTTCCTCAGCTGTAAAATGAGAAAAAGAATCTGTTCCTCCTGAAATCACAGGGTCCATCTGGAGTATATTAAGTATGGTGAGTCTTGAAAGCAGTTTAAATATAACGTATTATTATGAGGACGGCAGAGAGGAAACATTATTTACTCCGAAGCCAGCCGGCAGCACAGTCAGGATGGGTTATCAGCTCCATGACTTAAGAAATCCAATTTCACTGCTTCCTGCCTGCATCACAGTCCTGAAACTGTAGATTCCTTCTCCCGATGAAAATAATCCTCCTAATACCTATATCTAGGTCATACCTGAATGGTCTAGTGATTTTCCCTACTTTCTTCAATTTAAGTCTGAATTTGGCAATCAGGAGTTCATGATCTGAGCCACAGTCAGCTCCTGGTCTTGTCTTTGTTGACTGTATAGAGCTTCTCCATCTTTGGCTGCAAAGAATATAATCAATCTGATTTCGGTGTTGACCATCTGGTGATGTCCATGTGTAGAGTCTTCTCTTATGTTGTTGGAAGAGGGTGTTTGCTATGACCAGTGCATTTTCTTGGCAAAACTCTATTAGCCTTTGCCCTGCTTCATTCTGTATTCCAAGGCCAAATTTGCCTGTTACTCCAGGTGTTTCT
>SJXQ01011991.1:417951-428827 GCA_006408695.1 Aepyceros melampus | reverse complement strand
CCTTCCCTAGTTCTCAGCGCTTGTTGCTGTTGTTTAGTCTCTAAGTCGTATCTGACTCTTCTGCAACCCCATGGACTACAGCCCTCCAGGCTCCTCTGTCCATGAGATTTCTCGGACCAGAATACTGGAGTGGGTTACTATTTCCATCTCCAGGGGATCTTCCCAATCCAGGGCTCATACCCTTGTCTCCTGCTTCACAGATGTATTCTTTACCACTGAGCCACCCAGGAACCACACCCAAACTATCTTTTGACTCTTAATAAGCAAACATTTATTGCCAACTCTAGAAATTCTTTAAGTAATGTGCAGAAATCCTTCTTGAGGATCTGCTGAAAGGCTTCCTCTAACTGCCCTCATGTTTGAGGAGCTAAACGGTGGACATGTGAGTGAAAGTTGCTCAGTCGTGTCCAACTCTTGGTGACCCCGTGGACTATACATGGAATTCTCCAGGCCAGAATATGGGAGTGGGTAGCCTTTCCCTTCTCCAGGGCATCTTCCCAACCTAGAGATCAACCCAGATCTCCTGCATTGCAGGTGGATTCTTTACCAGCTGAGCCACTAGGAAAGCCCAAGAATACTGGAGTGAGTAGCCTATCCCTTTCCCAGTGGAATTTCCTGACCCAGGAATCGAACTGGGGTCTCCTGCACTGCAGGCAGATTCTTTACCAACTGAGCTATCAGGGAAGTGGATGTGAAATCACACAATTTTGCACGAACTCTCTGGGTTCTGTTGCCTTTCCTGCAGGTCATGGCAACAAGAAGTGGAGCCATGGTCCTCAATGCAGACAAGAGAGTCCGTGTGACCAGTAACAGGCTGGACTGGAGACTCATTACTCTCTAGGGAACAGAGCAGGGCGGCTGGTGCATCCTCCCTGGGCTCTAAGCACAGCTGCGTATTTACGCTGAAACTGTGTAGAAACCAGTGTTGGACTCCTAATTACTCAGAAGTCATCACTTCCACAAAGGAAGATCAAAGATGACAGCCTTGAAACCTTGCACAAATACTTTATCCCAGTCTCCAGAGGAAAAAGCAGTGCCCTCAAATGGAGCAAACACCAGTGTGAAACGGAGTATTTCCTGCCATATGAATAAACAAGGATGTCACGGCCATTAGCGACTCGGCTCTGTGAGTTTCTGAGCCCAGGGTGTGCCCAGGAAAAAACAATGCCTGCAGCTGTCAAGCTGTGCCACTCTCTCAGGGAGCGAGGAACTAAGTAAGGATGTGAAAAATCAAATCACAGGACGCTGGACCCAGATAACTGAGATGCATATGAAAGGAGTGACTTCATTAAGTCCAGACTCTTGCATCTTCCTCTACATAGAAATGCGCTGCTACTGCTGCTGCTGCTGCTGCTGCTAAGTCGCTTCAGTCGTGTCCAACTCTGTGCAACCCCATAGACGGTAGCCCACCAGGCTCCCCCGTCCCTGGGATTCTCCAGGCAAGAACACTGGAGTGGGTTGCCATTTCCTTCTCCAATGCATGAAAGTGAGAAGTGAAAGTGAAGTCACTCAGTCGTGTCCGATTCTTAGCGACCCTGTGGACTGCAGCCTATTAGCGACTCGGCTCTGTGAGTTTCTGAGCCCAGGGTGTGCCCAGGAAAAAACAATGCCTGCAGCTGTCAAGCTGTGCCACTCTCTCAGGGAGCGAGGAACTAAGTAAGGATGTGAAAAATCAAATCACAGGACGCTGGACCCAGATAACTGAGATGCATATGAAAGGAGTGACTTCATTAAGTCCAGACTCTTGCATCTTCCTCTACATAGAAATGCGCTGCTACTGCTGCTGCTGCTGCTGCTGCTAAGTCGCTTCAGTCGTGTCCAACTCTGTGCAACCCCATAGACGGTAGCCCACCA
The DNA here is from genome assembly GCA_006408695.1 of Aepyceros melampus. NCBI lineage: Eukaryota > Metazoa > Chordata > Mammalia > Artiodactyla > Bovidae > Aepyceros > Aepyceros melampus. The sequence continues at coordinate 426,973 of SJXQ01011991.1, read as the reverse complement.
GGCTCCCCCGTCCCTGGGATTCTCCAGGCAAGAACACTGGAGTGGGTTGCCATTTCCTTCTCCAATGCATGAAAGTGAGAAGTGAAAGTGAAGTCACTCAGTCGTGTCCGATTCTTAGCGACCCCGTGGACTGCAGCCTACCGGGCTCCTCTGTCCATGGGATTTTCCAGGGAAGAGTACTGGAATGCGGTGCCATTGCCTTCTCTGAGAAATGCGCTAAATTCCTTACTTTGAGATATCTCGTTTTACTTAATGAACAATAATCTTTTGACATTCAGACCTGCCCCTTGCTGCAAACTTATGTATAACCTGATTCCGTCCCCCCACCTCCTCACTCCCCCTACCCCCGCCCCTCCTTGGGACCGTTCTTCAGGGTCACTTGAGATTCTATTTCCCAAGCTTGAAGTTCTAAAAATCCTCCCCACTCAAATAAAACATAATTCTCAACTTATAGGTTGTGACTATTTTTTTCTAAGTTGACACCAGCCTCCTCACAAGTGGTCCTGAGTCCCCGCTCTGCAAGCTGAACCACTGATACTGGCCGAGAGTGATGGTTTCCAAGCATCACTTTTTATTGTGTCTGTCCTTCCTTCCTTTCCTTTCTTCCTCTCTTTCTTTTCCTTCTTTCCTTTTCAAATCAGTGGAGCATTTCCTTTAAATTTCCTTTTATGTAGGAGCCCCTCCGCCTTCTTCCTTCCCAATCCACCTTCTTGGTATTATAGAAAAAAAACAGGCCCAAAATGGCATAGCTTATGCAAAAGCCCATAATATGAAACCTAGACTGAATAGCTAGCCTATTCCAGTGATCTTAGTGTTTTGAATGTTGACTTCTAAGCCAGCTTTTTCACTCCTCTTTCCCTTTCATCAAGAGTCTCTTCAATTCCTCTTTGCTCTCTGCCATAAGGGTGGTGTCATCCCCAAATCTGAGGTTATTGATATTTCGCCCAGCAATCTCCATTCCAGCTTGTGCTTCATCAAGTCCGGCGTTTCTCATGATGTACTCTGCATATAGGTTAAACAAGCAGGGTGACAATATATAGCCTTGACGTACTCCTTTTCTGATCTGGAACCAATCCATTGTTCCATGTCTGGTTCTAACTGTTGCTTCTTGACCTGCATACAGATTTTTCAGGGGCAGGTCAGGTGGTCTGGTATTCCCATCTCTTTCAGAATTTTCCACAGTTTGTTGTGATCCACAAAGTCAAAGGCTTTAGCGTAGTCAATGAAGCAGAAGTAGATGTTTTTCTGGAATCCTCTTGCTTTTTCTATGATTCAACAGATGTTGGCAATAAGATCTCCGATTCTTCTGCCTTTTCTAAATCCAGCTTGAACATTTGGAAGTTTTCCATTCATGTACTATTGAAAACTAACTTAGAGAATTGTGAGCATTACTTTGCTAGTGTGTGAGATGAGTGCAATTGTGCAATAGTTTCAAAAAACTTAGATCATGGCATCTGGTACCATCACTTGATGGGAGGCTACCTGATTCATGAATCACCTAATAGAGCCAGTTAGACTTTCAAATTTCTTAAGAACAGAGACCTTGTTGGCCTAACTCACTTACTGGAGGTTATGCACTGACAGTTGATCATTGTTTCTATGAAGAAGAGTTGTTTGCCTGGGCAATAGTTCAGTTTATAGAAGGTGAAGGACCTGAAGTCTCCCCCAAGGATGCAAAAGATGTGTGAGAACAAACTCGGCAGCAGCGAGTCAGAGGGGAAGGAACACAGAGAAGGGAATTTGGAGAGGAGCGGACGCAGGTCAAGGTCATCGAGGCCACCTCTGACTTGGCGGTTCTTATACCCTAGAGAAGAAGTGTTCCCACTCTCGCCTCCCCTCCACATGTGCCCTTTGTCGCCTTTTGTTCGGATTCTTTCTGGTATGAATTAAACCTATATCGCCTTTGCAGATTTAGGTCATAACTGTCAACTAAATAGAGGCACAATGTGAGAGTTGTGAGCTAAGTTTTATTTGGGGCAAAATGAGGACAGCAGCCCAAGAGACAGCACCTCAGAGAGCTCTGAAAGCCTGCTCCAAAGAGCAGCAGGGGGAGGTCAGGATATTAGATTTTGGTGAAGGGGAAATTCAGTGCAATTAAGCACTCATTTTATAAAAGGTCAGCATGCAGGGATTTAGTGCTTTTCTAGATAGGAGAAATGTAAGGATTGGGATCATAAATCAGTTCCTGAAAATATCTATCTAAAGACCTATTTTGCTAGAGAAGACTCTTGAGAGTCCCTTGGACAGCAGGAGATCAAACCATTCAATCCCAAAGGAAATCAGTCCTGAATATCCATTGGAAGGACTGAAGCTGAAGCTCCAATACTTTGGCCACCTGATGTGAAGAGCTGGCTCTTTGTAAAAGACCCTGATGCTGGGAAAGATTGAAGGCAATGACAGAGGACGAGATGGTTGGATGGCATCACCGACTCAATGGTCATGAGTTTGAGCAAGCTCCCAGAGATAGTGAAGGACAGGGTAAGCTGGAGTGCATGGGGTTGCAAGAGTCAGACATGACTTAGAAACTGAACCACAGCAACAATCTGAAAACCTGTTCCACCAGTTTCCCAGGAGCACAGATGCCTCACTCTCCACCCTGAATTCCCGTAGGGGGTGTCAAAGGTCAGCAACTGCAGCGGCACAGGCAGATGACAAATGTCCTTGTTGGCATTCAGCTGCTGGCAAATGCTCTTGGCAAGTCTCAATTGGTAGTTGACATATCCAAGAGGTCCCTGGAGGAGGAAATGGCAACCCACTCTAGTGTTCTTGCTGGAAAATACCATGGATGAAGGAGCCTGTGGGCTACACTCCATGGGGTCACAAACAGTCGGACACGACTGAGCAGCTAACACACTTAACCAAGGGGTTACAGCTGAAAACCAAGAAAGCCAACTGCTCTTTGTTGACATCCGGGAGACATAATTTTCACACTGCTAACTGGGCCTCTAGACTTTTAATCCCTACATGGCTCCCCTATCCCAGAGCCTGGAAAGAGTGAGAACCAGGGGTGCCATTGGGAACCAAGTCCTCTAGGAAACTGCTCTCAGTGTTACTGAATCCAAATGCCAATAGTCAAGAGGCAACTGTGTTGGCTGGAAAAGAAAAGTTGCCTTATTCAGGAGGCCAGCAACCCAACGATGAGATGAACTCATGTCCAAAAATCAACTCCAAAGACTGCTGACAGTGAAAGTGTTTAAAGGGAGAATCATTTAGGGAGGAGATCGGAACCTTCAGTGTCCTCCACTATGTGCAGACTTTCTTCTGATTGGGCGGTGATGAGGCAGCCAGGCGGTGCCTCAAGGATCTTCTGCTCAGCCTGAAGTTACCATCCTCCACCTGACTGGGGGCCTTAGCTCCTACAGACTAACTCAAAGGTACTGTGCTGTGTATTCCTTGAAGAGGAGTCAGGACCCAAGGGTGCACTCCTGTTTCCTGGCTGCTTTTCTCTTGTCTTCACATCCCGTCTCTTCTCTCATTGTTGCTATTTAATTGCTAAGTCATTTCCAACTGTGACCCCATGGACTACAACATGCCAGGCTTTCCTGTCCTTCACTATCTCCAGGAGTCTGCTCAAACTCATCTCAGTGATGCCATCCAACCATCTCATCCTCTGTCACCTCCTTCTCCTCCTATCCTCAATCTTTCCCAGCATCATGGTCTTTTCCAGTGAGTCACCTTTTCCCACCAGGGGGCCAAAATATTGGCACTTCAGCATCAGTACTTCCAATGAATATGCAAGGGTGATTTCTTTAGGATTGACTAGTTTGATTTCCTTGCTGTCCCAGGGACTGTCAAGAATCTTCTCCAGCGCCACAATTTAAAAGCATCAGTTCTTCAGCACTCAGCCTTCCTTATGGTATAACTCTCACATCCATACATGACTACTGGAAAAACCATAGCTTTGACTAGATGGATCTTTGTCGGCAAAGTGATATCTCTGATTTTTAATAAACTGTCTAGGTTTGTGATATAAAAAAGAACTTAATGACTCAGATAATCATGATGATGTGAACACTCACCTAGAGCCAGACATCTATGAGTGTGAGATCAAGTGGGCCTTAGGAAGCATCACTACGAACAAAGTCAGCGGAGGTGATGGAATTCCAGCTGACTTATTTCAAATCCTAAAAGATGATGCTGTGAAAGTGCTGCACTCAATATACCAGCAAATTTGGAAAGCTCAGCAGCGGCCACAGGACGGAAAAGGTCAGGTTTCACTCCAATCCCGAAGACAGGCAATGCCAAAGAATATTCAAACTACCAAACAATTGCACTCATTTCACTTGCTAGCAAAGTAATGCTCAAAATTCTCCAAGCTAAGCTTCAACCATACATGAACAGAAAACTCCCAGATGTTATGTGTAACAAAACGAATACAGTATTGTAAAGCAAAACAAACTAAAAAATAAAAATTAATTAAAATTTAAAAAAAAAAAAGAAAAGGCAGAGGAACCAGAGATCAAATTGCCAACATCCGCTGGATCATAGAAAAAGCAAGAGAGTTCCATAAAAACATCTGCTTCATTGACTACACTAAAGCCCTTGACTATGTGGATCACAACAAACTGTGGTCAATTCTTAAAAAGATGGAAATACCAGACCACCTGCCTCCTGAGGACCTTGAATGCAGATCAAGAAGCAAAAGTTAGAACCAGACATGAAATAATGGACTGGTTCCAAACTAGGAAAGAAGTATGTCAAGTCTGTATACTGTCAACCTGCTTATTTAAGTTACATGCAGAGTACATCATGCAAAATGCCTGGCTGGATGAAACACAAGCTGGAATCAAGACTGCCAAGAGAAATATCAATAACCTCAATATGCAGATGACACCACCCTTATGGCAAAAAGCAAAGAAGAACTAAAGAGCCTCTTGAGGAAAGTGAAGGAGGAGAGTGAAAAAGCTGGCTTAAAACTCAACATTCAAAAAACTAAGATCATGGCATCTGGTCCCATCACTTCATGGCAAATAGATGGTGAAACAATTGAAACAGTGACAGACTTCATTTTCTTGGGTTGCAAAATCACTGCAGATGGTGACTGCAGCCATGAAATTAAAAGACACTTGCTCCTTAGAAGAAAAGCTATGACAAAACTAGACAGTGAATTAAAAAGCAGAGACATTACTTTGCCAACCAAGATCCACAGAGTCAAACCTATGATTTTTCCAGTAGTCATGTATGCATGTGAGAGTTGGACCATAAAGAAAGCTGAGTGCTGAGAATCAATGCTTTTGAACTGTGGTGTTGGAGAAGACTCTTGAGAGTTCCTTGGGCAGCAAGAAGATCAAACCAGTCAATCCTAGGGAAGTCAAACCTGAATATTCATTGGAAGGCCTGATGCTGAAACTGAAGCTCCAATTCTTTGGCCATCTAATGGGAAAAGACAACTCATTAGAAAAGACCCTGATGCTGGGAAAGATTGAAGGCAGGAGGAGAAGGGAATGACAGAGGATGAGATGGTTGGATGGTATTACTGACTCAATGGACATGAGTTTGAGCAAGCTCTGAGAGATGGTGAAGGACAGGGAAGCCTGGCATGCTGCAGTCCATGGGGTCACAAAGAGTCGGACATGACTGAGCCACTGAACAACAAAAGATATGTCATAGCTTTCCTTCCAAGGAGCAAGCATCTTTGAATTTCATGGCTGTAATCACCATCTACAGTGATTTTGGAGCCCAAGAAAATAAAGTTTGTCACTGTTTCCAGTTTTTCCCCCATCTATTTGCCATGAAATGATGGGACCAGATGCCATGATCTTGGTTTTTTAAATGTTGAGTTTTAAGCCAGGTTTTTCACTCTCCTCTTTCACCTTCATCAAGAGGTTCTTTAGTTCTTCTTTGCTGTCTGCCATAAGGGTGGTGTCATCTGCATATCTGAGGTTATGGATATTTCTCCTGGCAATCTTGATTCCAGGGGTTTCCCTGGTGGCTCAGATGGTAAAGAATCTGTCTGCAGTGCAGGAGACCCAGGTTCAACCCCTGGATTGGGAAGATCCCCTGGAGTAGGAAATGACAACCCACTCCAGCATTCTTGACTGGAAAATTCCAGGGACACGGCCTGGCAGGCCATAGTCCGTGGGGTTGCAAAGAGTCAGACACTACTGAGCACACACACAATCTTGATTCCAGCTTGTGATTCATCCAGTCCAGCATTTCCAATGATATACTCTGCATATAAGTTAAATAAGCAGGGTGACAATTTTCAGCCTTGATGTACTCCTTTCCCAATTTTGAACCAGTTGTTGTTCCATGTCCAGTTCTAAGCATTGCTTCTTGACCTGCATACAGGTGAGCAACTGTTTGAATCTGCCCTTTGGATCTCAGGGAAGGTATGGGAGGCTGAATGAAGTTTATATCCTACAAACAAGGAACAGAGAACACAGGAAGGGCTTGTACCCAGGAGCGTCCAGGGAGTCCTGCTCTGTTTCATCAAGGACGCTAAGAAAGAGAGAAAGAAGGTAAGGAGCACGGTTGTGAGGGACTCTCCTGAGAGCCAAGGTTGGCGAGCACTTTCTCAGGAGACCCCTCTCATCCAGGAGCAAACAGTGCAGGAGGCACCATCCATAAACCCCTTGGAGGAACCCAATGTTCTTCTGGCCTGTGGCCTGGGCTCTGAAAACAACTCCGTGGGCGTTGAACTCCTGGAACTTTGAACAGAAGCAAAGATCTTTCCTTGTTCAAGAATGTTGCCCAGGGCCACAACCTGAGACTTATCATTCAAAATAAAAGCTTCAAAGGCATCTTTCAAAATTCAACCCTACTTGCTCCTGCATGTTCTTATCTTAAAACGGAAGAAAAACAAAAGACAACCCATTTTTTTTTAATGGGCAAAAGTCTTGAATAAACAGCTCTCCAAAGAAATATACTAATGGCCAAGAAACAAATGAAAAGATGTTAAACATCACCAATCTGTAGGGAAATGCAAATCAAAACCACAGTGAGCGACCAGCTCACACCCATGAGGATGGCTACTACCAAAGAAAAACAGAGAAGAAAAAACGTTGGGGTGGATGTTGGAATTGAAATGCCTGCCAAGAGTTTGGTGGGAAGGTAAAATGGTGCAGCCACTAAGGAAAAGAGCATGGTGTTTCCTTGAAAAATTAACATAGAATTACAATCTGATCCAGCAATCCCACTCCTTGGTATATGCCCAAAAAATCTGAAAGCAGGGTCTCCGTGTGATATTTGTACACCTGTGTTCACAACAGCATTATTCACAAAAGCCAAAAGGTAGAAGCGAAGAGCTAACTCATTGGAAAAGACCTGATGCTGGGAAAGATTGAGCGAAGGAGGAGAAGGGGACAGCAGAGGATGAGATGATTGGATGGCATCATCAACTCAATGGACATGAGCTTGAGCAAACTCCAGAGACAGTGAAAGACAGGGAAGCCTGGCATGCTGCAGTCCATGAGGTCGCAATGAGTCGGACATGACTGAGCAATTGAACAAGAACAATAAGAAGCAGCCCAGGTTCCACTGCCAGTGAACGGATAAGCAATGTTTAATTTAGTATAGCACCAGAATGGAATATTGTTCAGCCTTTGAAAGGAAGAAAATCCTGTGACAAGCTACAGTATGGATGAACTGTGAATGCATTATGCTAGCTGATGCTGTGAAGTGATATAAGGCAGCCACAACAGACAAATACCCCGTGATTTCATTTCTATGATCTCCTCAGAGCAGCCATATTCACAGGGACAAAAAGCAGAATGGCAGTGGCCAGGGCTGTGGGAGGAAGGAATGGGATGTTGTTCTTTAATGAGAGCAGAGTTTCAGTTTGGGAAGATGAAAGAAAGAGTTCTAGAGATCGATGTGAATATATTTAACACTACTGAATTATATACTTTAAAATAGTTAAGATGGTACATTTAATGTTATGTGTTTCACTGCAATTAAAGTTTTTAAATCTTTTCCAAAAAATTCAAAGTCTAAACATTATATAAAGGCACAATAATTTACCAAAAAGAAGGGAATAAAGTTGTCAAGAGTTGGTCCTATTTAATAAAGAAGGCTAAATAGAAAAATGGAAGGTTAAACTGTACCTAGGGATACAGAATCAAAGGGAATTAATATCAACAAAAGGGGGTGGAAAGGGAAGATAAACAGGCCATGGAGAGTTTTTTGTAACTTTTTGAGAGGTTAAAATATGGTGTGCCAGATGGTCATTCTTGCAAGCAATGTAAGTGGACGCCCCCAAAGTAGATATTACCAGCTACTCTGTGCTTTCACAGTCCCCACACCTTTTTCTTATCACATTCATCAAAGCAAATAAAATAATTCACATTATCTCCTCACCACACTGTCATCCCCACAAGAGCAGGAGTTGTCTCTATTTCCCTCAACATGGCACCCACTTGACCACCTGACACTTAGAAGACAGCTCAATAAATCCTTTGTTGACTGAGTGATTGATTAATTGGTTGATTGAATGTATGCATGCGTGAGTGAATACATAAATTGCCCTGATAGACCCTTCTTAGGAGTGTAAATTGATGTTGTGTTCTGGAAGCACAATTTAGCAAAATCTCTCAGCATTTCTAAAACGCATACTTTTTGACTCAGAAACTGTCTTTCCAGAAATTTATCCTGTAGAGAAACGCCCACAAATGTGCAATAATATAAACTTGGATGCGTGATTTGCAACTGAAAAATCCTGAAAACCATATAAAAGCTAAATAAATTATAGTGTCTTCACATGATAGAGCACCATGTAGTCATCAACTCCAGAAAAATAAATGACCCAATCAAAAAATGGGCCAAAGAACTAAATAGACATTTCTCCAAAGACATATGGATGGCTAACAAACACATGAAAAGATGCTCAACATCACTCATTATCAGAGAAATGCAAATCAAAACCACAATGAGGTACCATTTCACACCAATCAGAATGGCTGCGTTCCAAAAGTCAACAAGCAATAAATGCTGGAGAGGGTGTGGAGAAAAGGGAACCCTCTTACACTGTTGGTGGGAATGCAAATTAGTACAGCCACTATGGAGAACTGTGTGGAGATTCCTT